>WTXK01000657.1:0-23589 GCA_025769895.1 Lactarius psammicola
GCCGTTCGCGCAAGTTTCTGAAGAGACTGTGGTACTTTGCAAGAGCATACAATCAGGTCTCGGCGCCCTTACCGTCCTCCGTCTGCACCTCTCTTGCTAGACTAGAGATCACTCGACGCATTCATACCGAAAGGAACCCTGCTCGTGTGACAAAACGCTGTCTTGGGGCTTTGATCGTAACAAGTTGGTGGACGACTTCAAGTCATGCATTTCCTTCAGCAGTGGTGTCTACGATGCAGAACTAGCGTGCATATCATCTATCCTTGGCACCGGGCTTAGTGAGGTTTCGCGTTGGCCCCGCCCTTCTACCGTCATCAAACTCCTGAACGTCGTTTCCCTCGTGTCGGGCGAAATTGAAACTTTGTTCACCTCAGGGCCAACGCCGGAAGATTTGCTGAATATGGTCCAACAGACTATCAATATCATCAGCCAAGAACTTGTTCTAGGTGGCACATTCGTCTGTGGGGACCTGCCTATGGACCAGGTGTTGTTGCTGCGCGAAATATGTTTGAAAATCGCGAACACGCGGCTAGACAATCGGTTCAGGGACCAAACGGTGGGAATATTAGACCAACTACAGCAGATATCGAAACAACTGCCTACGGTGGAGTCTAAGATGCGGCGATGCACAAGCTCGATTTTTGATCCGCATTTTGTTAGGGGACGAAGCAACCCAACAACTCAGCCAGAATACGAAGTGAGAAGGAGGCGCTCGAAGTCGATGTAGAAGTCTCCGTTTTATATCCTATACCACAAGTCGCTGAAACGAGGTGCTTCATGGCATCTTGGAGCACGTATTTTTTGTATTGTCACGCTGTACGCGCTTCGATTTTTTTTTTAAAAAAAAAACTTTTTGGATCGATTTCTGTGCGTCTGAGGACAGATCACCCACCCTACGTAGCTATCGCTTTTTAGCCAGCTTCTTCAACTATCATTCACATTCTAAATTCTTCCCAATCCTGGCGTCTGCACGCGTGCTCGTCTTTGTGTGAGGAGGGAATTCTATCCATAATAATAAAAGCCTTGACAATTTCCCCGTCTTTGTGCCAGTACTGCGACAGGACTTCATGGTGCTAGGTAACAACGTGCAGCGCAAACGTGCAAACGTGAAAGGGTCGCGAAAGTCCGCGACGCTCTCAGCATGAATCGATAAAAGTCGACAACGTGCGTGAACGTGCTCCGGGACGCACGAGCGTCACACAGAAAAAGGTCATGTACATAATGATGAGTACGCAACTTCCAGTTTCACGACCCGCCGATGCGATGTTCGGTCATTGGAGACGAAATGTCCACGAACCGACGAAAGAATTTCCTTATACTACACGAACAAATCAAAGTCGACGATGCGGAGACTGGTAGCGATGGAATAGAAATCTCCTTTGGCTTCCATGTACTGCTCCTCGGTGCGGGTGCCCCCACCGGCGTTCATGGGGAAGTTGAGCGTCAAGAGGAGGTCGACCCCCTTTTCCTCCACCCTGTACAATGCCAAAAAGATCCGTACGTCGTCCACATACGTCGAGTTGAACTTCTGGACACTTTGCCGACCACACAAGATGATGACTGAAGGAGTCATGTCGTTCCCGCGATCGTTGGGGATCGTACGCACGTCTTCGACGGAAGAGGACAGCGCCTCGTTGTCGTGGGCAATGGAGTCGAAGTGGAACCTAATAAAGAGAGGGAAAGCGCAAAAAGTCAACGAAAAACAGGAAAATTTTCAGCACAGAAGCCCCAAGCGAAAAAAAATAAATGTCTCAGACTTTGCCGCATCTGAAGAGTCGTCGGCAGGGACTCGAGAGAGCGTCTCTAGGACAATGCTGTCGTTGGAGTCTGAGGAGAGGTAGACCTCCTGTGTGTCGGGAACCTGACGGAGTAGCCTGGGCCGGGACGGTGCTGAGGGCTAATAGCACTGGCGATCAACGAATGACATACGACACGTCGATGTAGCCTTCGGGGTAATCGGCAGTGATGGCGCCGCCAAAGAGCTCTGTTTTAACGAGCTTCCCCATCTCGAGTCGCGGATGTTGTTTCAGTTACACACTCGGCCAACGGTCGTATTCCGCAGGCGCGTGTAGCAAATCCCAATATCCCAAAATGGAAGCCTAATACACATCACAGCAGTTGTCAGTAATAGCTCCGGCCCCAGGCCTACAGCACGCTTTGAACAATGATGAACGCGCTGTTCGTCTGCACATGTGGCTGGTGATACTACCCACACTTCGACATTCTTCTGTGCCTTTTCCTCCCTCTGAGCTATCGAAAAGGAAAGTATACTATCATAGACGGATCAATTATAAGGCGTTCCAGAAATTTCCGACAAAACTTAGGGTGTTCAGTTCCGTGGGCCATGGCGGTACAATGTCCGAGGAGTTAAGCCACACGCCCTTCACAAATCATGCGTGATACATGATGCATGCATGATGCACCACGCGGCGATCATTCGCTGGTCTTCAAAGCTTCAAAGGCCCGGGGCTCCTCCAAGGTACAGTAAGGTTGAACCAGTGCAATCATGGTCAGAACCAACGACTGCCACCTTCGTACCATCTTAGCGAATTACTAGCAATAGTCCACCTTCGACATAATTTGCAACGCACACGTTGGCACTCACAGTAATCTATCAGGGCATAGCAATGCGGTGGGCGTGCCGTCACGCCGTCCCGTGTATGCGGCTAATAGGCTTGTCGTCCCCTATGCCCCAAATATTGTTCAGTCACTGGATGGTGTGACAACCTCTTTTTCCTGCGTGTTCTACATGAGGACACGCCAAATTCTCACCTCATGCACTCTCCAAAGTAAGTGGTCTAGCGTCTTCAATGCTCTTCCATTGGAGGTGACAGTCAATATCGCAGATCTCTCAATAGATGTGCCCGTGTCCGATACGTATCGCCCCCCCAACTTGTTACTACACCAAGCGAATACCCTGGAAGAGGTACATCTTCCGCCGATACCGGCGCCTCTCGCTAACCCTTTCCTTTTCTCGGCAAGTGACGATCGGGAAGCTTTCCAACGAAGTACTTCTGAACATATTTCGTTATTATCTGGACGCCTCTCCACGATTTTGGCCCGGGCTTGTGCATGTATGTCGCAAGTGGAGACAGATCGTATTTGCGTCTCAACGGGCTCTACACCTTCGACTCTTCTGTACTCACGGAACGCCTGTACTGAAGACTGTGGATTGTTGGCCTGCCCTGCCCATCGTCGTGCAGTACGGGGGATCTCTAGCGCTCGATCCGTCCAAGGACAAGGACGATATCATGGCCGCACTGAAGCAGTCGGATCATGTTAGTTCTATCAGCCTCACCGTCACAATCTCGCTCCTGGAAAAGTTATCCGCAATCAAGAGGCCGTTTCGGAACTGGAAGACCTTGTCCTTCTGTCTCGAGATGGCGTGCAGCTGACCCTACCCGGCACTTTTCGGTGGGGCCCACGCCTGCGTAGTCTCCACTTGACTAGGATCACCTTTCCCGCACTCCCTCGGCTTCTTTATTCTTCCAGGAAACTGGTAGACCTCCAGCTTCATGAAGTTCTCAATCCTTGGCGCCTCCCACCAGAAGCGCTCACGAATGCCTTGTCCGGGATGGCCCAACTTCAATCTCTTTCACTCCATTTCCTCTCCACCGCTGATTACTTTGGCGCGGCCCCACCGTCCGGGAAACGCGTTGTTCTCCCTGCTCTCACTCGCCTTGATTTTCGAGGAGTCACCGAGTACTTGGATGACCTCGTGGCTAGAATCGATGCTCCTCGTCTAGGGGATATCGAAGTCACATTCTTCAATAAATCCATCCTCGATCTTTCAAAACTTAGCGAATTCATCAATCGGATAGAAATGCACGAGTCAGGACTGTCGAGCACATATTCTATCTTTTGAGCGTGCCATCTCCATCTCCTTGATACAGCCAGGAGCTCTCGCGTGCCCTAAATTGCAATTACTCTGCGAGCCACCAAGCGGGCAGCTATTTTCTATAGCCCGAATCTGCATTCATTTTTCTGCTTTCCTTCCCAGAACGGAGGATCTACGCATAAGTGCGGTGCGACCATCAGAACGGAAGGATAGCCTCTATAGTGGACGATGGCCGGGGCCTGTCAACTCATCCATAGGTGTAGAACCGTTTCGTGTAAAACAGTTCCGTGTCTTTCAGAACCTCTCGACAAACATCGTGTATGCTCTGCAACTACTGGATAGGCGGGGCGAAACTGTGCTACCTATGGTGCATAAGCTCACAATACCGCAACCTGGGCCACGTCACGCACCTCTGAGGGAAGCCGTAGTGTCATTCATGACCTCGCGCCGGCTCTCTCGCCATCCTGTAGAAGTGGAATATGAACGACTATGCCACATCAGTGAACCACGCGGAACAGGTATGATGTATGCCCAGTGCCGCCACCACACCCCTAACTTGTTTGAGCAGGACTTCTTTCTCAACAGGGGACGATTGAGATGCTATCTGACGACGTCCTTCTGAACATATTTCGTTATTACCTGGATGCCTCTCCACGATCTTGGTCGGAGCTCGCTCACGTATGCCAAGGATGGCGACAGATCGTATTTACATCAACTCTGGGTCTAGATCTTCGACTCTACTGCACGTACGGGACGCCTGTCTTGAAGACTCTAGATTGTTGGCTACCCTTGCCTCTCATCGTGAGCTATGGAGGATCCCCCGTGCTCAGTCCCCCAGCTCCTGAGGACGAGGAGAATATCATGGCCGCACTGAAGCAGTCTAATCATGTTTGCTCCATCAGTCTCACCTTCACAAACTCGCTCCTGGAGAAAGTTTCCACGATCTCTGAACCATTTTCGGAACTAGAAGAGCTCGTTCTTTTCTCTCGAGATAACGTGCGGCTAACCCTCCCCAGCACTTTTCGGTGGGGCACACACCTCCGTACTCTGCACTCAACTAGGATCGTCATTCCCGCACTCCCGCAGCTCCTTTCTCCTTCCACGGATCTCGTAGATCTTCAACTCCATGAAATTCCTAATGTTGGGTATTTTTCCCCAGATGCGTTTGCTAATGCCTTATCCTCGATGACCCAACTCCAAACACTTTCACTCCATTTCCTTTCCCTCCCCCCTCGCCGGAACTATCTCGGCTTGCCTCCACAGTCAGGAGAGCGCGTTGTTCTCCCTGCTCTCACGTGCCTCAAATATCGAGGAACTAGCAAGTACTTGGACAGCTTGGTGGCTAGAATCGACGCACCTCGTCTCGGAGACATTGATATCACATTCTTTAACCAACCCACGATGGACGCTTCGCAACTTGGCCGATTCATCGAGCGGATAGAAATGCAGACGCCGCTCAATCAAGCAGACGTTCAAACCTCCGCGCATGCCATTTCTATCTCCTTTACCAACTCGAGCACTTCTACATCCCTTCGATTACAAATAACGTGCAAGCAGTCAGACTGGCAGTTGTCCGCCGTGGCTCAAGTTTGTGACCAATTTTCCCCATTCCTATTCCGTATAAGAAATCTAGGCATCTATACGACCAAATCGTCAAGTGGGCAGGACAACGTGGATGGCGAACAATGGCTGGAACTTCTCCGCGCCTTTGGCGGCGCAAAAGACTTTCGTGTGGCTGGCGAACTTTCGACAAATATCTTGTGTGCTTTGCGTCCTGTCGACAGGGGCAACGCAACCGTGCTCCCTTCCCTGCGTCGTCTTCGTGTAGTGGGTCCTATGGCGATAAATGGCCCGGAGTGGGACACCTTACTTTCGTTCATCAACAACCGTTCCGCATGGGTTGATGCGACGTATTACCTGTGCCCCATCTGTAAGGGCCGTTTCGAAAAGCAGCAACGCTATGACTTCGAAGTACACCTTGCATTCGAGCACGCATATCGAATTATGTGTTCCTACTGCGACGACTTCAAGTGTTCATCACACAATGACTATTTACTACTATACCACCTCAAATTCAAACACCCTGAAGTCACGCGCAACGACGCACATACGAATCCCTTGAATCTCAACTCTTCCGAACGTGAAGATTTCATCAGGCGGCATAGTTCTCTGCGCGCGCCAGACATCGTCGCACCCTCCACCACAGTTACATCGCCGACTCCCAATAGCTAGGGAGTCCCAACACCAGACGAGATCCCAGCGTAGCCCAACGGCACCCCAACCCCCTTCGTCGGGCCTTTGCTCCTTCGCCACGGCCTGTCTCGTTCCCCAGAGGCACACATAATAGGGACTCAATCTTGCACTGGCGGATTTTGGTCCGTTGGAGATGAGTGCGAGCGTGCCTGCATCCCGCTAAGCCTTGGTTTCGAATAACCTTTGGGTATGCTATGGCCAAATCGAATCGTATGATTATCTTTTGTGTTTTATTTCTATGCGTTTGTATGTTTGCGCTTCGTCTCGCTATGTGTGTACATACGACAGTTTTATGACAGACCGATTCAAGGGGGGACTCGGAGCCAAAAATTCAAAAAAAAAACATTTTTACAATAAAATTACTACAGTGAAATGGTTTCCGTGTATGTTGCAAAAATGTCCGAATTGCGTGTACTTGTATTTTTATGAGTAGTGAAAAGGAGCTCGACAGCGAGCCCTTATTGTAACCGCTTTCGCCCCTTTACGTCGCGCACATCCACTCACAGTTTTATGACAAAAAAGATCGATCCACGGGCCCAGTGTAGGATCCAGTTACTCGAGTCTCACGCTGCTTTCCGCTCGCAAAACGAAATCACACGTAGTCCTGTTTCTATCATAAGACGGCACCCTAGTATGTATTAGTGACATCAGGATCAGACGGCTGTGGGCCTCAAGTAAAGTTTACAGTCATTACACATGACAGCAAAGTCTCTTGCCCCAGGGTGATTACATGTTCACGCCAACGTTATGCCAAATATTGTAGCCAGGAGTGCAAAGACGCCACTTGCAGCGAGGTGACCCGCCGACGACTTGGAAGTACTTGGTGAACTGGCCGGAGACGCATTACTTGTTGAACCGGTTGGGGACGCAGATGAAGTGGCGGGCATAGCCGTCGGCACCGCATTCACACCGCCTGTCACCGGGCCATTATCGGGTACCTACATGTCGCACGAAGATCATCATTGACATGTGGAGCATACGAAAGATGGGGAGTAACCTACGGGCTGTTCATTTGTGCCGATGGCCTTCGCAGCGGCCAAGAATGCGGCAGCGGTATCCGTTCCAGAAGTCGGGGCGTTGATAGAACTGTAACAATCCGTCAGTACATGGCGAACTTTTTTTATTAAAAAAAATACAACATACCCAACCATTCCGAGACCACAGTGTTTCTGCACCTTGCAAAAGAACCAGATCGCTGTTGCAAGAATTAAGTACCATGAAAAAAGTGACGGTGACGGAAATGTTAGCTGACGCTGTTGATCATTCGTGATCACGATCGTGTACTGCTTCGTGGTCTGTACTCCGGAATCGAAACCGCCAGACGAGCCGGTACTCGCTGCCAAATACGTGCAGGGGTCTGCGAACGTAGATTGTGTGACGGAATGAGGGGCGCCCCTGTGAGCGGAATGTGTGAGCACCATAGTCAAATACAAAACCATAAGGAAAATCGTACTGGAAGAGGAAAGTCACGGTGGTGCCATTTGATGCGGTGAAGTCCGACGGTTTAAACGTCAGTGCACCGCCAGGGGCAACGTCGACCTGAGGGACGTCAGTGGGGATATGGACGAAATGATAAATGGGCAACGGACGTTGATGTTGTTCGAGCTGCTCGCAGGTGCTGACGGAGCGGCAGTAGAGGCAGCAGAGGTAGAGCTCGAAGATGGGTCGTCAGAGCCACGGGCGTTGACAATAACAGGGAGGAAGACAACGGCCAACGCAAGAGAGAACTTCATGGTCGTGTAAGCACGTTACAGAATAGTCTAAGGAATTGCAAGGCAAGGGGCGTATCGTTCTTGGGATGATGGTTTGACATGGGGTCGGACAATTTCTCTCTTTTTTAAATAGAGAGTATCGACGTGAGGCTGACACTTGGGCTGACGGTACGCGGGTGCTGTATGGCGTGGGAGCGCTAGTTGGTATCCATTCTTTTCGAATTGGAGCGATTTTGGTTGGTTGGATGTCCCAGATCTATACGCATATTTCCAACGTAAGCCGCTTCAATTCATATTCCTCTGGGAAATGGTACCGAATCATGGCCCGTGGGGGCAGCTCGCGTTTTTCTCCAGGACGATTTGTGCAATGCTCTTGAAAAGTGCAGGTCTCTTTGACTCCGTGTTCGGACCCGACCCCGGCCCTTCCCGCGTTTCCAGCGATGCAGCCCTCTACCAGAACATCCTCACTGCCTGCCACGACGCTCTCAAAGATAACGTGTTTTTCGGCGCTGATAACCGGGTCCTCCAAAGGTGCATCGATGGCTTCGATGCGCCCATTAGGCCGGACCTACTGTAGGTGATGCCGAACACACAATCTCGGGCGGGCTCGCGAATTTATCCGTCAATGTCAATAACTGGGCCTCGCCGGATAGCTCCTTCGCTTCTCACGATCAGTTGGATGAAGAACCAGAGGAACTCGGCCCGTCAGTGCTGACGTGCCCGATTCTGCAGAGACCGTTCTTTTGGGTATCGCGCGTCCAAAAGCTCGGGGTGGGTCTTCCCTCGCTCCGTCGTGCCGAAGAACATGCTCGAATTATATATCTATATATCTCAACGGAAAGGCCGGCTTCTGAGTGAACGGTATGGAACACATCCACGCATTGGCGCTCTTCGACTTAGTGTCATCATGGTAAGAAAACCTGCGGATAGAATCGTTTTGCGCAGAAGGCTTGGCAGGACTCAGAGGTTTCCCGCGAGGTGTTCTATGAGGTGCGGTCCTACAGTGTGTGCGGAAACCAGAAGGCGTGAATTGGTAGGTAGGCTGCGGCGTCGTCAGTCAATATCTGTCAACCAAATTGACATTTGTGCCGTCAACTGGAACGCACGGGGATGCACTATGGTGGTACATTATTCCACTGTAGACAGCAGTTATAGTATTGCAATAAATATAGCTAGCTGCCTTATACTTCAACGTTCCATTTGGCTGATGTCAGTATTATGCCTACCACACCCTTCATGTGCTCCAGACTTGCATCTCCACGCCCAACGCGGTTGGGTTCGCTACAGCCATTTCCGGTTAACAGTAGAATCCGTGATCCATTGATCGGTTTGGCGTGCTCGCAATGTGAACACCGCCCGCGGCCACCTCCCGCAAGCTATCGTTGGACGCACTCACGGCCCGGAAATGTCGCTTTGAGGAGAGTTTGCCCATGCAGTGGGTGCATGTTCGGGACTGCAACCAGGTGAGAGTGCAGATATGCCGTGAGCGGTCACCTCGAGGTCGTATGGGGAGAGCGACTGCCAGTTCGAGAGCGGGATACGCACTTCATCAAACGGACCAACGTAAACTAGAGTGATCTCATCCTCAAAGTGCGACGTATATCAAGACGTACATGTGCCGATAATATCTCACCTGTGAAGCCATCAGCTCGTTGAAGTCGCTTTGTTCCCGCTATTGATGGTCTTATCCCAACGTGGAATCACTATCTGGATATCATTTGCTCGGGCTCGAAATTGATTCGTTCTCCACGTGGAATGTTCATGAACATGCTGGAGATCTTGTATTCCTTCGGGGTTCATATATGCTGATGGTCTCATAAACTTCCTTGGTGTCCAGGGTTGGAGAAGGTTTGATGATGAAGAGGAATCATCGTTCCTCTTCAACATCAAAGCTTTTTTGACACTGGACACCATGGGAGTGTACGAGACCGAAATACTGCGAAAAGTCAACAGATTAGTGCCTTGACCAACGGATCGTAAGTTGTGAGCCTACATTTTGAATAAACGATGGCAGACAACGCGTAACCAGACTAGAACGTGTCGGTCTCCCTGTTATCAAAAGTTTTTAGATCCTCGAGTGATGAGAATTTTTACTAATAACGCACTCGTACGGTGTGAACGCGGTTAAAGTACCTGGGGGCAACACCGCCATGATCAGCGCGTCGGTGCTTAGTCACGGTATTACTATTAATGACTTTGGCCCTACAGAGCCCTACGTAACTTACAGCGCGCTTTGAACGATGATGAACGCCATTCGTCTACACGTGGCTGGTGATACTACCCACCGGTCTTCATTCTTTCATGCCTCCTCCTCTCTGAGCCAACGGAAAGGAATTCGGGAAGTGCAAGTACCCGACCCAAACTCAGGGAGAGTTTCAGTTCGATGAGCTATGTATCATGAAAGCTAACCCAAATATATAACGTACGTCCAACGTAATTCACGGTCGTAGGTTACCGGTCACCGGTCCCCACGCGCGTGGTAAACATGTTGAGAACACGACCGTCGACCACTCAGCTAGGCCGAATTACTCAAGTCTCACGCTGCTTTTCACCTACAAAAACCAAATCGCAGATAATCTGGGGTGGTTCCGTGCTTCCATCATAAGAAGACAGCACCCTAGTATGTATCAGACGCCCAGTGCGAAAACGCCTCAAACAAAGATTACATTCATTGCACACGACAGTAAAGTCTCTTGCTCCATGGTGATTACATCCTCATGCCAACGTTATGCCAAATACTGTAGCCACAAATGCAAAGACGCCACTTGCAGCGAGGTGACCCGCAGACGACTTGGAAGTACTTGGTGAACTGGCCGGAGACGCAACTGTAGCAGCGGGTGTAGCCGTCGCCACCGCATTCACACCGCCTGTCATCGGGCCACTATCGGATACCTACATGTCACACGAAGATCATCATTAACATGTGGAACATAACGAGAGATAGGAAGTGACTCACGGGCGGTTCATTTGTGCCGATGGCCTTCGCAGCGGCCAAGAATGCGGCAGCGGTATTCGTTCCAGAGGTCGGGGCGTTGATAGAACTGTAACAGTCCATTAGTTTATGGCGAACTTTTTTTTTTTAAAAAAAAATACAACATACCCAACCATTCCGAGACCACAGTGTTTCTGCACCTTGCAAAAGAACCAGATCGCTGTTACAAGAATTAATGTAACTACCATGAAAAAAGTGACAGCGATGGAAATGTTGGCTTACGCTGTTGATCATTTGTGATCGTGATCGTGAATTGCTTCGCGGTTTGTACTCCGGAATCGAAACCGCCAGACGACCCGCTGGCCGCTGCCAAATACGTGCAGGGGTTTGCGAACGTAGATTGTGTGACGGAATGAGTACCGCTCCTGCGAGCGAAACGTGTGAGCACCATTGCAAGTACATAATCATGAGGAAAAACGTACTGGGGGAAGAAGAAAGTCACGGTGGTGCCATTTGCCGCAGTGAAGTTCGACGGGTTAAACGCCAGTGCACCGCCAGGGGCAACGTCAACCTGAGGGATGTCAATGGAGATACAGATGGAATAAGAAATGCGCAACGGACATTAACGCTGTTCGAGCTGCTCGCAGGTGCTGACGGAACAGCAGGAGAGGAAGCAGAGGAAGAGGAGCTTGGAGCCGGATCCGGAGCGCCGTACTGGGCGTTAACAATAACAGGGAGGAACACAACAGCCAAGGCAAGAGATAACTTCATGGTCGTGGGTAAGGGGCGTTACAGAACAGATTCTTGGGCTGCCAAGGAATTGCAAGGGGTGTTTAAGAGAGGGTCAGGATGGCTCGACATGTCGGGCAATTTCATTCTTTAAAATAGAGCTTAGCGTCAGGGTTGACGGGTACTGTACGGGTGCTTTACGACGTGGGAGCGCTAGTGGCGATTGGGAGGGAAACAGCAGGGAAACCATTTCCCACATGCTGCTCAACACACTTCCCAGGCTTTCTCCCACCACCGCCATCAGCGCTCCGTTCCTTCGATCGACCATGTTGCTGCGCATTTCAGCGATAGCATGAGAATGGACGAGGGAGATTAACTCCATGCCGAGTGTTATTGCCCTCTGCCTATTGGCTCATTCCTTCTTCCAAGCCTCTGGTTTACACGTAGCCTGCGCACAAAAACGGTGCAATCGTTGCTAGAAGTTTTGGTGCTAATCTTCGCGGCCCCCCCGCAGCTTCGTATCCCACGGATGTGTGGACAAGTCAGGCATCTATCCTACGCAGGAAAAGTGGCGTACAAGCCCCTGCTTGTCACTAGCCACATTAACTCTAACAAAAAAAAAAGACAAATTGCAAATAATAGGTTACGCTGTCTCGAAAGTGATACAGGTACGTACTTTTGCTCAGGACGGGAAATGCGCAGCAGCGTAACAAATTGAATTTACGCGAGCTAGGCACGAATGGCTCACAACTGCACCCAGACGTTGATGGAGGCGGCACATCAACAGCCCCCGAATGCAAAAAAGGCTCATTTCCATTTAGCATGACGACACGGCGGGGCGAGGGAGATTGACATCTATCGCCTCCAGTACAGTTACGCGTGTAGGCTCAGACATTGGTGCTAACTACAAGAAACCTCAGAAGGGGACTTCCCGGGTCCAGAGATAGATAGAGATGTGAGGCATTTAGACGCTGCCTCGATGCTGGAGACGTAACTGCCTTGGACATGCACACTTCGTCGTTCTGCCGCGAGGGAATATTTTCACTGAGCGCCCTGTCGGCTGTTATTTTTAGATATGCCGCACGTCCAATATAAAGTGCAGTCAAGACACATGCTCCGTGCGACGAAAGAAGGCTATTAATTCTGCGGAATGCGGGGGTGCCTTCCATCGACCTCACTACACCGTTGGGATATGCCTACCGCTATGGTAACAAGGGAGTATGGATTCGCGAAGAGATTCAAAAAAACTGTCACGTTGCACGGAAAAGGCACTTATTGTGAAGACATTGAAACTATTGTATGGTGTAAGTTAAATAAGATGTCGGTCACGATTCTGTTTCCACCATGTCCTCCATATCGTTTGTACTTACCCACTGTATGAACGAAGCTAACGTCGGTTTCAACTCGTGAGAATATGCACTGTCTTCGTCCTTTGCATAGCGGATAAGCGTAAATGCTGCTTGAATTGCCTCAGCGGGTGCTGGAGTTGGTTCCACCAGAGTATCAGGATCAATGTCATCACCCTCTTCCTCCTCCCTTCTTGCTTCCATGACTGCATCGAATATATCTTGGTCAATCAATGTGCCAATGTCGAATGCATGCGCCTCGTCTGGTGGGTTGAGAAACCCCTCGAGTTTCATCTGATTTGACCGTTGCAGTGCACCGACGCTCTCCAGCTTATCCAGCATAGCAACAACTCGATTCTCTACAATGGTGACGGGGACTTCCTGAGGGTCTACAAGGGACGAGGGAGGGAGGGATGGTTGCGTTAGTGATGCTGTGGGGTGCATCTCTGGTGACTGTAGTTGGAAACCGGAAACATTGGAGGTGAGTGGAAGGACGCTTGCAAACAACACACTCGATGGATGATAAACGCGTCCTCACCTGATCAGTCGTGGTCGTGTAATCGGGCCGTGGAAAAAATAGCAGGGCCACTTTAATTTTCAACCTCACGTGCACGTTAATTGAAATCGCTAGATGAAGACAGTCCTCACCCTCAAAACAGTGTCGGCAGTACGACGTAACTACACTTTCCTCTAACTCCTGGGGATAGAAAATGGAGGCAACATTACGCTTAAGGTTCATCGAAGACATCGAGGCCGGCATATGGCCTTGTCGGCCTAGGGATCTATGGGACAGATGATTTTTCGGTTCTTCCGCGATTTGTTTGGGCAAAAATTCCGTGGAACAGAAAATTGATTTGGACTCTTCGGATAAGAGTCAGACCCCAGCATGAGACGCGAAAATACGCAAGACTCACCGCAAACCAAACCATCTTTCCCGCCCCACTTATCCTCATCTCGATCTTGCCGAAGGCCTGGAGCGAAGACGTGCTGAACTATGTTAATAGAGCAGGAGCTCCCCCCAAAACGGATACCGAATCAAGGCAGGGAATCATCACACGTGCGTGTGATATGTGCGTCATTGGCTCTGTGCTGAACACGAAGCTTGGACAGCTCTCTACTGAATGCGTGTAAAGACCGATGTGGGCACATTAGCACCAGTAGACATCACCAGCACCAACAGCATCATCAGGACAGGAGGATGAGATTGCAGAGAGGGGGGGGATAGCAGCACTACTGCTAAAGTCGCAGCAACCCTCGAAGTTTGAAACACTTGGGAATTCCAGAGTCCCACCGGACATCTTCATCGCATTGCATGACGTCCTACAATAACGCCGGAGTCGCGCGCGATCCCATCTTGCATGTAATGGTCCTATTTGGCCATATACATGGCCGGCAGAAGGGAAAGGCTTGCACGCTACTAGATCATCAAGACCCCCGTTTTCCACCTACTAATACGAGTTTCGGAGTTTGCGTGCTTCTCTGTTCATCACATCCGTACTTTGGCGCCCCGAAATGACTGACTTCGGCGTTGTCCTCAGGCTCTCTCATTGTCACTTAACTTGACTGACCAGTGATCAATCACAAACGAGGGTCCATTCTCCAGCAGAGCAAGCGACGGCCAACAGAACCGCAACTACGCAGCCGGTTACTCGTGGGAGTACCAACACACGAGGGAATGAACACGTTCCGGACGCATCCGGTATCAGAAACGACCGTGGAAAGCATGCCTTATGGGTGAGATATTTATGCGTACCCGGATCATACAGGAAGTTGTGAAGACTCTCTGACCCTCGCCTTGTCCGAGTAGTGGCCAGTTGAATCACTGAGTGAAGATAAGGCAAAGACGGGAAGGTCACGACTCAATGAACCCGGTGGCCATACGTGGGCAGGGTCTACCTAGAGAGCACGCAGGCTTGGGGTCACATCTTGTGAATCGATGGTGGCGCATGAGGATAGACTTTGATTGCGTCGGTGGTCGAAGTTGCGATCGGGTTTCGCGGGACGAGAATCTAGCCCTAATAATAACAAAATAGATTGACTGCATGCATGACGTCAGGGGCGCTACCAGTTGAACATACAAGAACCCTCTCCTCGCATAAATTCTTCCACCACTTCTCCCTCCTCCAACATCTCGAACCATGGCTCTATCAAAGGTGGGTCCGGTCCACTCTCTCCACTTTTATACATCTTCACACTCGTCCCTCGTAGCGAGTTAACCCAGAGCATATCATCAAGGAATCAAAGGTGACCGCTCTTCGTCTCCTCACCTGTAGTGTCTCTCTTAGCGTTTTATAGGACAAGGGAATAAAGCCACGATCTGCGCACCATTTGACAGATTCTAATCAGGACACAATTCACCATGCGGGGGGGTCTCGTTACACCTCTCGTTATGGTTCATCCTCTGTCCCGAAATACAAAATACCGTCCAAGGCAAGCACATATACGTTTGGCTCGAGAATTTCGTACTGACGCTATCACAGGGTGTCGACGAAGATACTGCCTATCAGATCATCCACGACGAACTCTCTCTTGATGGCCAGCCCCTCTTGAATCTGGCGTCATTTGTGCAGACTTGGATGCCACCCGTCGCTGATAAGCTCATGCTGGAGAATATTTCTAAGAATCTGATTGACCAGGATGAGTATCCTATGACTCAGGACATCCACACCCGCTGTGGGTAGCCCGCATTTACCTTTGCTGATGACCGTTGACGCGTGGGTCGTAGGCATTTCCATATTGGCCGAGCTTTGGAACGCACCGTCACATCACCATGCCGTGGGTACCGCCACAACCGGCTCTTCGGAGGCCATTCAACTCGGTGGTCTGGCCATGAAACGTATCTGGCAGGAGAAACGCAAAGCCGCGGGAAAATCGATCCATGAGCCCGGTCCTAACATCGTCATGGGTGCCAACGCTCAGGTAGCTCTCGAGAAATTCGCTCGCTACTTCGAAGTAGAGATGCGACTTGTTCCGATCTCTGTTGAGAGCAAGTACCGACTTGACCCGAAGAGAGCCATGGAATATGTCGACGAAAACACGATCGGTGTATACGTGATTCTTGGCAGTACGCCTGCTCCAAGTTTTGGCATCCTATGCTTCTCTGACGTCCACATTCAGGCACATACACTGGGCATTATGAACCTGTGAAAGAAATGGCGGATTTGCTCGATGAGTACGAGGCGAGAACCGGTCATTCTGTTCCAATCCACGGTATGACTAGTGATACCCGTGCTTTTTTGCGCTCACATAAGTATGATCGTAGTGGATGGTGCATCTGGGGGTTTCATCGCTCCATTTGCTACTCCAAAATTGGAATGGGACTTCAAAATTCCGCGTGTTGTTTCCATCAATACATCCGGCCACAAGTTCGGTCTTGCATACGTTGGAGTGGGCTGGGTTATCTGGCGCTCGGCAAAGTATCTCCCCAAAGACCTCATTTTTGAGCTCCATTACCTTGGTTCTGTGGAGTACTCTTTCTCGCTAAACTTCTCGCGACCTGCGCACCCTATCATCGCGCAATATTTCAATTTCCTCCATCTCGGCTTCCAGGGTTACCGCGATATCGCCCTGGGAGACCTCAAAAATGCACGTACCCTCTCCCGTGCCCTTGAACGAAGTGGCTACTTCACTGTATTGAGCGACATTCATCGTCAAGTGGGAGGTTTCGGCGATATCGTGACCCGCTCTACGAATGAAGGGGATATCGAGGTTAGCCCCTCATCTTGCGACGCCGAACAAATTCGCTGATATCCGTACAGTTGTACGAACCGGGTCTTCCTGTCGTATCATTCCGCTTTTCGGATGATTTCCAACAGAAGAACCCAGATATTCAGCAGAAATGGGTCCAGACCCTACTTCGCACAAAAGGATGGTGCGTCGGTGTAACCGTAGCACCCCGAATATGGATATTACTCACCTACCTTTTACATACAGGATTGTCCCGAATTATGATCTTGCCCCCGATCTCAGTCAAATTGAGATTTTACGTGTGGTTGTAAAAGAAAATTTCACTGAGGCTCTCCTGGATCGTCTCGTCGCTGATATTGTATGTAATTGAATCACTTGACAACGCCGTTAACTCACCCAGTGATCCGCAGGTCGAGATTACCGAAGACCTCATCAAGCAAGGTTCCTCTTTGCACGCCCTTGCCACACTCGGAAAGCACCATGGCGCACCCTCCTCTCATGAAAGGGTGCACGGCCGGATTGAGAAGCACGAGGTGGAGGGTGTTCCTGTGCATTCGGGTACCTATACGAAGCCCTGCTAAGCGTGCGCACTCGGGAGGCGGTATAACTGGCTCATGTCAATGTCGTACGAGGTGCGTGCGACGCACTAAAAAGTTGTGAGGGAGTATCGAGAAGAAATTTGTCTGTACATTGTGAATTTACTGTACCGTATGTCAACAAGGACACTTGCGGTGGTTCGGACCGTTCAACCAAGGCTTGTCACGAACGAGCGTGCTGACCAGCGATGGCCGGGCCAAACCTAGAAGTGTTCAAATTTGCGGTCTATGTCTTCTTCCCAGTCCTCGTTTTTCTCCATTATGGTGACCCGGAGTGGTACAGAACAAATGTGATGCCGGTGCGTACGTTGTACCCTCGCATGGCCGTGCCTCGTATGACCGTAGATTCGGTTGCTTAGTATAAAGAACGACTATTTCCATCCGATGACAGGACGGCACGTAGTAGCAGCATGCCAACCAACCATGCGGCTGTGCGTCAGGAACTTGAACGCATCAAGGCGGAGAAGGCTGCACTGCGTGCGCAACGCGAGCACGAGGCCACGGGGGACCCTTCACCCAGCGAGGGGGTTAAAAAGCTGGTATGAGTCATTGCTCACAGGTACGTCTTATACCTTCACGATGCCCGCAAAACCAGTCCCAATGGTACTTCAGTATCCACGTTACGCTTCCGTGTTTGTCTTACCATCGTGCACGTACAAATTAGACCATCTACCAAAACGCCTCTCAAATCGACGTATCGAGTTGCAACTTCTCACCGTCGACCATGGCATCCCATTTCCTCCCTTTCTCCAAGTCCTTGCGGACAATCTCCGAGTACTCTACTAAATCCTGCTGCGATATCTTGAACCCACCACACACAATGAACACGAGTGCCGTTTTCTCGGCCCCAGTCGACGGTACCAGCCGCGCGACAAGCTCGCGCTTATACGCAGGCACTAGTGTTGCTGAGCATGCCAACTCCACCAAGAATTTGTGATCGTCTGCTCGTGGTTGGATATCAGTCGCCCGGCGTTGCTTACATGTACGTAAATGCGGGCTACTCACCAGCGAACGCCCCAGCAAGTTGCATGGTCACTTCATCTGGCACGGTCACGCATTTCACGTCACCGGCGCGGTCCAGTGCGGCGCGGACTACGCCCGCAGACGGTTCCGACGCTCCGAGGGACGTCGCCTTTGATTTGAGCTTGGCTACGTGCGCGACGCGCACGCCATGCGTGTCGTCCGCCCGCAGAGTCACCCCGGCGGGGGCGTCGTCGGCGGGTGCGCGGTTTGCAGCGACCGAGTGGTAGAAACACGCAGAGCCGTGCGTCTCGAGCGCGACCACGGGCACTACACCTCCCTTCTAAGCCGTCTGCCGTGATTTTGGGAAGGAAGGCAACGCGCACCGTCGTCCCAGCCCGCATCTCTGCATCCCTCGATCACGCCGCCGAGAAGCCCGCCGCCGCCAACGCTACAGAACACCGCCGCGGGCTTGGTACCACGCGGGAGCTGCGTCCGTATCTCCGCGATCATCGATGCGTGGCCCTCCCACAGCGTGGGATGGTCGTACGCGGGCACGAGCACACTGCCAAAAGAAGACGGGTGAGCGCGCATGCCTCGAACAGTGCGGCGTCTGGAATATCCTAGCTGCTGCCGCCGAATACATACGTACGCGTTGGGCTGCGTCCGCACGGCTGCCTCGGCCGCGCGGAGCGCTTCGAGGTAAAACCGGCCCGTGATGACGACCTCCGCGCCGACGTCCCGTAGGAAAGCGTGCGTGCGCGCGTCGACGCCGTTCGGGATGTAGATGGCGCAGGGCACGCCAAGCACCTGCGCGGCGCACGCAGCTGCGATGCCTGCATTGCCCCCCGACGCACATACGACGCGCAGCGTTGGTCCGTGTGTCGCGAGCGCGCGCTGTATAAAGTGCGACAGACCGCGGTACTTGTACGAGTGTGATGGCTGGAGGTTCTGGCGTTTACGTTTCAGTTGTTGTGGGAGGTGGTGGCCGGTGCTTCTGCACGCACCTCGAGTTTGAGGTAGACGGCGTATTCGTCCCGCCCGAGGCGCGTGGAGAGGTGGCTGGAAAAAACGAGTGGGGTTTTCGTCCAGAGATGGCTTTGATGCTGCTCGACAGACATGGTTTGCGGAGCGGAGAACCGAACCCACGACGCGTTTTGTGTGCTGTGTGTGTGTCGAGTATCGCCGATGACTCGAGCAGAACCGACGCTGACGGGCCCGAATGTAGATGCGGTCCGTAATCCGACGATACGTAGTTGTGAAGACACGGCGTGCCCTAAAGTTTTGGGACCTCAGAAGTGCCAAGATCGGTTTGATGCTACCGTATCTACATTAATGAACGCTGATGCGATGCTTAGTGAGATAGGCAACGTACATCAGCTAGCGATAGAGTATCTTAATCGGAGTTTTTTCAAGGCAACTAGTATGTGAACAGGCCGAGCCTTGCACAGATAGACAATGACTTCATCTCCATACGACTCGCTAAGTGGCAAAGAACCGGAGCACCACAAATTTAGAGTCTTGATTTTGATCCGGTATGTATAACATCGATATATGATTTACGGCCTTTTGTCTGGGTTGTCCTCGTGCCCACCCTAGGATCGTCATTGCGCGTATTTCTGGGAGCCTGTGGAGGAGAACGTGTAGCCATTCATCTACTTCTACAGGTCCTAGATCTACTTTGACCCCATCACGTCCAGTCTTGGCCCTCGAACGCACGTCACTGGGCGCTACACATACGATTGACTGAAAACGGCAGTCTTTAGATTGGGAGGGGCGTTAACTCCCGCGCCGCGGTTCTAGATGACAGTGTCAGCTTCTCCCAGGCTCGGCGCAGACACGGCTTGGACTAGGTGTAATCAAAGTTGATTCCCTGTACTTCTTGAAATTGCTGCATTCACACTCGGGAAAGTTATTCCCTCAGACGTGTTCGTATTGGGACGACAATCTCGCGCGGCGGCTCGTGCCTATGCACGCGCCAAGAATTACCCTTTCCATCCTATAAATAACAGTACATTGAGATCAGGTTGATAGTATTGCGCACAGGCCCAGCCAATACAAATGTAACTTCACGGAAGAAGGGAGGCGAAGAGAAAAATACAGGCTACCCCAGCGACCCGCTGCGGAGGGGAAGCAATATCGTACAACTTGGCTCGGCAAAAGTATACTTAAGCACACCCAATCCAAGGGAGAGGAAGCGAAATTGCGGGAGAGACCGCCGTATGTAGTGTGGAAGCCTGCTCCACCAACGCGTGAGCAACGAGCTCCGGAGCTCCGGCGTGGTCCACAACCGCCTCAAATACGTGAATGCCCCACTGCACATAAGTAAAGAAACGCCTACGCTGCGCCGCTCACTGTGAGAATGGTCGTCAAGCAGCAGAAGAGAGCAGAGCGGCCAACAAAGACGACACTCACGAAATCCCACAGCGTACCAAATGCGGGGATGCCTACCTCTTTGCAGCCCTGCATGATCTCTGAATTGCCGGCGTAATTCGACGTGATGAAGATGACTGCAGAGGACGCGCGTCAGCGCCAGCATTTCACAACGCGGCGGAATAGACGACGTCACCTTCGGCACCCCAGGCATCGTATGCATCTTTCAGGATCTTCATCGTATCTGGTCGCCCACCCCGGAGCTTTGTATCCCACAAAAGGAGACGCTCTTGGCCTATATGACGGTGGAGGAGACCGCTTATCGTTGGACCAAGCATATCTTCCTGATCAGAGCCTAGATTACAGGGAGAGAAGACAATGAACGTTGATTTTCTTGCTGCAATTAGTGCCATTTTCTGGACGCACCGATCCAGATCAAGTACCTGGGCCCCACTGGTCAGTATGGTCCCGGCGGTGAGTGGACTTGTAGGTATCTCACCAATGGGGTGACTGAATGCAGGTGGACAATGCAGCGCCGATGCCTGTACCTGTGCATATCCGAATGCCACGTTTGTACAAGGTGGAAGTATTCGAGACACCAGCGAACTGGAAACCCGTTACGGATGACTCGGTAAAGGGCGGGGTGGGCTCACCTTCAGTTCCCGTGTCCAGAGCGTTCGTGGGGGTCATTTACGAGGCCGCGAGTAAAGTCACCTGCCATGCCAACCATGATTAACTGCGGACGACAAATCGTAAGATTAGGAGCTACCTTGCACACCGCAGATCATATAGTGATACTCGGCGTGAGTTCCCTCACTAAAAAATTACTTGTGAGAAGACGATTCCGACAACAAAAGAAACTCCTCACGATATGATTCCAATGCGTGGTATTCCATGATGGACGTACGGCTAATACGCCCGAGGAGTCCTTGTTGCATTCCACGCTTAAAGCGGATGATTGCAACCTTGGGCGACGGCTACAATTATGGCGCTTGGATATTCGACTTATCAAGGCGACACAAAAAGCTTACGAGTTCGATATCCACAGGGACCTCGCGGACGCACAGCCACGAAATGATGACACTGAACGAAGTGAGTGAGCATACCCGCGATCGAGGGAAAGGCTCCGAGTTCTACATACAGCGTTATCATCCCCATCGCAAACCAGAAGTCCTGCTGGCGGAGGATGTGCTGTCCACTCAAATTCCATGTCCGAGTTTCCGGATCATACAAGTCATCAAGTATGGTGAAGACGCCTGAAACGTAGCCATTAGCACCTTGAGAATGCGGCTGAAAGAATCTACTCTCACAAATAAGTACAAGGCTGAGCCATCCGACAAAGCGGTGGTGGCGCTCGAAGACACTAATAAATCAATTAACCGATCATGTGGTCGTGGCGGCAAAACATGTCTCACTTGTGATGGGTGTTTCTCACCCAAGGGAATGCGCTTATGGCAGTGACAATGACAGCAATGTTCGTTATTGCCCCAATGATGAGAATTGAATTATGATTGACAGAATGGTGTCGGAAGTTGTTCACAACCTTTAGGACGAGCCAGCCAACACCGGAAAGTGCACAACCACTGTGAATGCCTCCCAGATGCTGCAAACGTCGGTGTGAGGCCATTCGTATACGCCAAAAAAAGAGTTCATACCTGAAGAACAGATGTGCAACCTAGCCTCCACCATAACGGCGGCCACTGGTAAATGATAAGCACCAAATACGAAATAGCGGCTGAACTAATACGAATGGCTACCTTGGCGAAGCAAGTGTTCACAAACAAGTACAGGAAACGACCAAAGAGCTCGTTACGCATGAGGATGGCGAAGTTCAGGTTTCCAAAGGCCATGGCGCCAGTATATTTCTCGGCGTACGGGAAGTGCCCAGACGCTGCCAGGCTGATCCCAATCATATTCAATGTGAACACAAACGTGAAAAGCTTCCTAGCGAATAGGTTTAGAAACACGGAATTAAAAACCCCGGATGGGCTGACGTGACCGACACATACCTGTACGTATTGAACCATAGCTGCCAGAGGATCCATTTGGAAACCTTCTTCTTAGCAGGTGACTTGTTCGTGGGGATTATCGGGATGGAAATAGCCTCCTTGGATACGACGAGAGGATTGTCAACCTTCTTCTCGTCGTTGAACGCTAGAGTGGAAGCACTCCATGGCCCCGAGTGGACCCCGAGGGTACCTCCTTCTGCCGCATCGTAGGCAGGTGCAGAGCATTCAGATACTGGTAACATTTTACGCCAGACAGGTGTAGGGATGAGTGACCGCAGAACCAGCTGTAGAGGGGAGGGTGTATGCCAAGAACGAACTTGCGTCCCGGCCCTACTTATGGCCAACGAGACTCGTCGTGGATCGGCGTATTAGCGGATAGAGAGTTCAAAGATACCTTCCCATCATCAGGGAAAGGGCAGGACTAGCCACCAGGGTCATCCAGGGCAATGAGGGCTGCGTGAGCCTCGAGGTGATGTAGGGATTGATCGATCGAGGGGGTGATGGGCGGTTCTGGTCTCCTGTAGGAAGACGAGAAGCTTGGCGACATGTTTTCCGTGAAGAGACGGTCAGGCGTGACAATGCATCCTTGGTCAATTATTTTGTGTTTGTGTCTGGCGTCTGCGTAGAGGGGGAAATGATAGAGGATGTGAATGTCAGTCATGGATATGTTGCTAGTTGGGTTTCTGTCGTAATAAATCACTGGCACAGGGGCAGACGGGGGATATTCAACAGATCAACATGCCCACCCGATTACAGATAATGAACTGTTCACCTACGCCGAGCACGTTGAAGGCAAGGTCGTGGTTTTCACTGGCGCGTCAGATCTGCGTCAGAACTCGCAGCAAGTATAGCGAGTGGACCTACAAGCGGTTGATAAGTACACTCTACTCAGGCGCCGCGAGCGGGATTGAGAAGGAGACCGTGCAAACTTTTGCGAGACGTAGATGAGCCTTTTACATCGACGAGATCTTTCGCCTGTGTTTCTCACATGAGTGGTTTGGGCTTGACAGGGCCGAAGTCGTGATCGGAGACTTGGACACGGTCGGCGCGGAGGCCGTCGTCAAGAAAAAGGGGAGATACATTGAGTTTGAGCTGAGCTGCAAATAACTTTTGTGTATGAGGGAAACCCGTTCGACGACGAGCTGATCTTTTTG
>WTXK01000658.1:0-23512 GCA_025769895.1 Lactarius psammicola
TGCTAGGGCCACTTATCATAAGGCACTTTTGCGCCAAAGAGCGAGAGTAGTCCAAGATCTAGCTATGAGAGAGTTTGTCCACGCGAGCGCTCGGCCTTACTCTGACAACGAGAAAACTTCTTCGGTGGTCACATCTACAATACTTACGTCCCGGACGGAGTCCAACCACCTGCAAGTCTCTCAAGGCCATCTCTTTTCAACTCCAACACTCCTCGAACAGCCTCTCTTCCTTCTCCATTTGCGCAATGTAGGCACGCGCCTCTTCCTCTCCCATCTTACCTTCCTCCCGAGCGATCTCTCCCAACGCGGCACGCACACCCGCGGGCATTTTATTTGAGGACCTATGAACTATCAACACAAAAAATATACAAAGGGCCATGAAGCGCACCCAGAAATATACACCCACCCACGCTTGTCGTGGATGAGCCCCCAGACGCGCTTCGCGTCCTGCCGTATGAGATCTTGGACGTAAACTCGTCGCGTGCCCTCGGGACCGTCCCGCGACGCCGTGACACGATATGTGAGCTTCCCCGATTCTGCAAGCGCGGTCCACTCGTGCGAGTAATGTGCGTCCTTCCCCGAAGCGCGGTGCCCGAAATACAGCGTGTTGTCCTCCGCGCCTACATGCACGCGAGCTTCTAGTACCGCACGGGCAGGTGCCACGCCCGTTCCTGGGCCCACACAAATGACTGGCGTGGTCGGGTCTGGGGGCAGTGCGAGCATACCGCTCGTGATGCCGATCCTCAGCGTCGCGCCTGGACGGAACGCGTTGAGCAGAGCAGGAGGGAAACGAACAGGAAAGAACGACTTACCAACGGGGAGTGATGCGAGGAAAGACGTCCCGACGCCACGCCTGCGCGCTTTGAGCTTGGTCTTGTAATCGATGATTGCGACACACAGGTGCACTTCATGTGGGTGGACCAACGCTGAGCTCGCGATGGAGAACTCGCGTGGGCGAAGAGGGGGGAAGATGTCAAAGATATGGTCGCGCGGCACGCGCACGGAGCGGAACTCGGCGACGACCTCGCGGATCGTGCGACGGAGCCTGGTTGCATACTCGTACAGGTCCTCCTGTGTGCGCGTAAGCGGACGAGAATCCCGAAGAGACAAGGAGGACGTCTACCGCGCCCTCTGGTGAGGAGAATTCCTCAAGCTTCTCGCGCTCGCGCTCATCAGCGGCGAAGTGTTTTAAAAGCCGGAAGAAGTACCGCTTGGGGACAGCGTTGATGTCGAGATGAGATGTGAAGAGAGAACGAAGTGTTGAAACTCGAGGAAGATGGTCCGGTAGACTTTGATCTGCGATGGTCAGCGAGTGAAGATGGTACCGTTGACAGAAGTGAACGAACCTTCAAAAACGTGCTGCATCCGTATCGGATCGTCAGCAACATTGGACCAGCCCATGGTTGTGAGAAAGGAGTCTACGTCTACGGGAGACGCTTTCGGATGGATCACAGCAACATCGCCTGGGTCATAGCTGCACCAATTCCATTCAACCTCCTCGAAAGCTTTAAATGAGGACGCACACGAGGTCGTCTCTACATCGGAATACCAAATGCCGAACTTCTTGATACCAGTCATCCGCGGTAATACGCTCGTTCGTAGTAAGCTCAAACGTGTGATATCTGTCATCGCCCAGCAACGGATCGTGCTCGTTCTGAAGGTCCTCTCTCGTTGCCGGGAGAATGGTTACGCGAGGCGTCGGGAGTTCTTCGGCTGGCAACAGCGAAAGATGTGGGGGTAGTGGGAGCAGTTTCAGAAGGGCATGCACTAGGGTCGAGACCCAGGGTTCGAACGCGCCGTCAGTTCTGAGCAATATTTCAGAGATGTAAACGATCAAACGGCTCGAAAGGAGGCACGTACCCAAGCGTGTGTTGGGTATCGCCTTCGGCACGAGGACAGATAGACCTTGCGCCAAGTTGATCGAGACGTCTGGTCAGCTTCTTTGCAGGCCAGCAGAACCTCTCGTATGAAGAGTCCCCCAAGCCAAAAACAGCATAGTGAAGGTCTTCGAAAAAATCGGGAGGTAGGTCCGCACGTAGGAGGCTCTTCCAAAGAGGCGTCATTGTTCGTGGCTCTTTTCCAGTACCAGAGGTAGCCACAATAAATATAGCGATTCTCTCAGACACTATTTCAGACTGGTAAGGGTCAGCGGCTGGGGACAGCACTCAAGGTGAACCTAGTCACACACAAGTAGATATTTGTCCACGTCGAAGACACGACATCTGAAATGTGCCCTCCGGCAATAATGTGCAATTCTTCCTGCATAGTCTTGCGCGTTCCCCGTCTCTGTAGCGTAAATAATAGTAAGTGTATGCGACAAGTCGTCTATAGCGTGGCGATGGGACTCGAACGAAGTCATGACTCAGAGGATTATCAGATAACAAGGTTACACTGAACGGTTTTGGAAGGTACAGGGTAGCCGCCTTAACGCATCGGCCATTACATAACAGCAGAGGAACATTTTGACGTCCTGCAGTCGCAACATATGCTCCTCGACGGTATCCTCTGCAGCAAGGTGCTTCACAAACACGTCGTTCTCTTACCCAAGACGGTTCAAGGTCAAGGACTGCACGTGTACGGTCGGTTGACTGGGCTTCCCAAACCTGGGACTCTGCTCCCTCCGCTTGCTGGGTCATCTTAGCAAGTGCAGACGAGTATCGCCCCCGCCACCCGCGTGGCTTACGTGCGAGACTTACAAAATGCCACATCAAAATTCGGGTGATTGTCCTTCGTTTCTACACATGTGCGGCTGCTAAGCCTCTGCAGGGGCGATTGCGAGCACCTTCAACGATCATTAAACGAATGGTGTATTAGTGGCGCATTCAACAACACCGACTCAATCGTAACTACCAACTCGCCTATCTCGGTGAGAACTAGTGCAATGAACGAGAGGCCCGAGAACCCGACGGGAGTGTTTATTCAGACCAACAATGGGTTCGTGCCGCATTCGCTACCACCTCCTGCCTACCAAATTCTCCGCTTAGACGTATCAAGGCCGACATATCGAATTCATCATCCGGCGCGGGTAGTACGTTCGGTGTGTACACACACACCACGGATAGTCCATTCGGGATCGTCTATCGCGATTCTCCCGTGGATTCCGTTCTCAAATTCGACGCGGTGTCAACGAACTCGCCTGTGCACGCAGCCCTGCATCGTGCTTACGGGGGCAGATTCACTCTTACCCACAAATGCCGGTGCTGTGCTCGACCGTTTGGGCGACGCCGAGGATCCCTCAGGTCAGGACGCAAGCGAGGTTTGACCAAACGTTCTGTGGGCAGGAGACCGAGATCGCTCCCTCTGTTACCAAACGTTTTAATGACAAGATGTCGATATCTCGGTGGCGACTTGGCTGGCTGCTTTCCTCCTAGTACTGGGCCACAGCGTACTCGTCACTGACCTGTCTTCCTTGAATCCTTTTTTATCCTTTCTTTTCCAACAGGTTTTCCACCGCGACAATTAATACCCCTGCTAAGCGCTTGAATTCCGAAGTGCCAGCGATTATTTAGAGGACAGGGGTTATAAACAGCTTCCTTATTTCCAAATTTGGTAATCCACGTCGTACTAGGCTCTTCCGCCGACTCGGCATGACTTTTTGTATACTTCTTTCATGGAGGCCACGTCCCCAATACGATACCGCGGCCGTAACATGTGTTGTGATGTGAGTAGTCTAATTGTGCTTGATCACTCAGCATCTCTGAAGATACCCCATTGGCCGGGTTTTATTTGAGCTCGGGCTCAATGGTCGAACCTTCAAACTTTGATAACAGAGAAAAACCCACTTGCGTCGATATGCTAAGTGCAGGGGTGATACAAATAAGGGCATTGCTCCTACTTTTGGTGTCTGCACAACCCACCGAGTTGAGTCAGCGGCGGGTTAAACCCAACTGCTGTGACAAACATGGTCGATGAGTCCACACTCAGGCTGTCCTTTCTCGCTGCATCGTTCTTCGTAGTAGCTCTATTTTCTAGCTGGTATAGGAGGGACCCTCTGGTCAGTGCTGTCCCATTTGGTCCTTCCCTTCCATTGCTGAGCGCTGATCAACTTGGGTGGTTCTCAGCTTGATGCTATTCCTACTGTCGGATTCTCTGACCCGATTCTCTCGTACTTCTCCGCTCTCCGTTTCGCATTTGATGGCCCTCCAAGGCTCAAATATGGTTACGAGAAAGTAAATGTTTTTGTCTTTATCATATAGTAGCTTTCCTCTGTGCCGATCTGACGCTACGATCTGACCCTCAGACAAGACGAGGTTTATTCAAGATTGCCACATTTCGGGGGTGGATAGTGCTAGCTTCAAGTCCTGAACTAATCGAAGATGTCAGGAAGGCTCCAGATGACGTCCTGTCTCTGAGTGCAATGCTAACCGAGGTACGCATTCTCCCTAGGATGCCAGACTCTTATTCATAACGATCATGTCAGGTACTCCAGGCCAAACATACACTGGGCCTATTGGATTTGGATAATGAATATCACACGGATGTAATACGTTCGAAATTGACACGGAACATCCCTTTCAAAGATATCCGTGACGAACTCATCAGGTCTCTCGATGCTTGCATCCCCGTGCATGGTGATGGTGCGTGACAAGCTTTCAGTTAAAAGGGTGATTCCTTAAGCTCATGTGGAACGCAGATTGGGTCAAAGTTCCCGTTGTAGAAGCAATGCAACGTGTGGTTTGTGCGACCACGAATTGTGTGCTTGTTGGGTCTCCGCTGTGTGCGTGAAAATTCTCCAATCATCCCACTCAGTCAATATTAATCAGTGTCTCATAGGCCGAAATCAAGACTATCTAACCCTGAATCTGAACTTTGCGACCAATGTTATGAATTTGCGACAATCATCAGAATGTTCCCGAAACCTCTCAAGCCGTATGTTGTCATGTCCTCAGGCTCCCATGAGTCTGTATCATTGAACTGGAGTCAGAATCGTTGCACGCGTGCTATCCAATCTTCCGTCGCAAATCCGACAGGAAATGGAATTCATCAGACCCATGGTTGAAGAACGTTTTGCAAGAATGGAGGAGTTTGGGGAAGATTGGGGTGACAAACCGGTTCGCCGATTCACTTCGCTCAATGTTAACGTTATGCCTATGTGGAGGTGCAGAATGACATGCTCATGTGGCTCATGAGTGAAGCCAAGGGAGTGGAAAGGTCTGTCGACGGTCTTGCGCGGCGATTATTTGCAATCAACTTCGCGGCAATTCATACAACTTCTCTTGTGAGAGACACTGATCCATGACATAAGCCACTAATTGCGAGTACATGCAGACATTTACAAATGTATTTTACCGACTTCTTTCCAACCCAGAATATATTGAACCCCTCCGCCATGAGGTCGAGATTGCAGTAGCAGAGGAAGGCTGGACCAAGGCCGGGATGGATAAGATGCACAAGATCGACAGCCTCATACGGGAGACCCAACGTGTTGATGGTCTAAATAGCTGTCCGTTGGAATACACTTGCCAATCCTCAGATACTGATGCACTACTTTCCTTTTTCAGTGACTCTGGGCCGTCTCGCATTACGACCATTCACATTTTCCAATGGAATCACTTTTCCTACGGGTACGCTAATTGCGGCCCCGACTGCTGTTATCCACAGGGATGGAGAGATCTTTCCAAACCCCGAGGAATTTGACGGCTTCCGGTTTGCGAAGCTCCGCGAGCGCAATGGAGGTGCCGTGGCAGGGCTCCAAGCACTTTCTGCGTCCACAGACAACCTGACTTTCGGATATGGGCGACACGCTTGGTGTGTATCTTTTTTTTTTTGACCTCGACCCGTCTGAGTCGTAGTCCCTCATATTTCTCTATCAGCCCAGGACGGTT
Source organism: Lactarius psammicola (assembly GCA_025769895.1). Taxonomy (NCBI): domain Eukaryota; kingdom Fungi; phylum Basidiomycota; class Agaricomycetes; order Russulales; family Russulaceae; genus Lactarius; species Lactarius psammicola. The sequence continues at coordinate 5,826 of WTXK01000658.1, forward strand.
CTTTGCGGTCAACGAAATCAAGGCTTTACTTGCTCACGTCGTTGTAACGTATGATATCAAATTCGAGGAGGGAAAACAGGCCCCACGCTGCCTTAACATTGGCCTGATGCGCATCCCGGGGAATGCGAATGCGATGTTCAAGAAGCGCCAAAGGTGAAATGTCGTCACACGTAGCAAACGGGCTACACGTTCTGGATATCCATCTATTTTGTTTCCATCACTATTAATGTGTGCCAATGCCTTACAGTACCTCTTTCGTCGTGGTCTACTCTCATTGTGCAAGCTCAGAGGGAAGCTATCCTTCGATTTGAGTTGTCAACCATCTTATATACAGCAACAGAGACAGATGCGTTCCCATATCTATACAGTCCGATCGGAGTGTATGAAATTAAAGTCTAGCTGGGAACCCTCTTGATCGAAGCAAACAGAACTGGGCGGGATGTCTGTGGCAACGGTTCGCGGTCACAGCATCATTCGACTCCTGCAAGCTCGACCTGGACTCAGGCTCCCACTGGCATAATGTCACTGGGGTCAAAGGAAGATAGTTCATCATCGCTCGCGGTCACCATTAACGGACATGTGTCGATTATAGTTACAGTAGGGGTTATACACATTTGGAACGTCTCAGTGACCCGCTAACTCGTCCGATGGCAACAATAAAAACCTCGACACTCGCACTACACAACAGGCTGTGTCGGGAAGTGAGAAATCAACATTGATAGCGGCCCTCACCAAAGCACTCGGGTGCCCATTCGTCGATGCGGACGACCTGCATCTGTAGACGAACAAAGATAATATGCCTATTGTAAGGGAGAGCCGCTGACAGATACGGATCGCACGCCCTCAGGCCAAGCGGCAAGCCAGGCCCACGGCCCATAGCAATCGGATTCACTGACCCTTTCAACGCTTGGCAGGACATCACCGGACACGTACTACTCGGAAACTCTAGTACCCCTGATCTACATTGGTCCACATGCCGCAGGCGAAGTCTGGCATGAATCGCTCCCTCTCTTACCGAACATTTTGATGACAAGATGTCTCAGTGGTGACTTAGATGGCTGCTTCACTCTAGTACTGGGCCGCAGCGCACTCGCCACTTACCTGTCTTTATTGACCCAGCTTTCCAGTGAATAACTTTCCCGGGCCATCCCTTCTTTATCAATCACCGGTTTCTCATTGCAACAATGGAGGCAAAACTAATATACCCCTGCTAAGATGCACTGTCCTCCCTGCTCTGACTTCGTTTGAATTCAGAGGTGTCTGCAATTATTTAGAGGTCCTGATGGCCAGAAATGTTTCCCTCATTCTCGGCCATCCTTACTCAACCGGTTCGTTTTCAAAGATTGGCCCGGTCTGCGGTCGTTTTCCCCTTCTCCTTTCCCAGGTGGAGCGGCTCGACATCCACGCGAAGCTTCTGGATCCACTGAAGAGGGTACACGACGATATGGACTCCAACCGTTTACCAGGGTTGCGTGACTTCACAGCATGCTGGCTCAATAAGGTTAACTGCGCCCAATCTGAGACCGACTGACGAGGGCGTAAAACTTAGCGCTGGGGGTCCTCGGGTTTCCGGCGCTGCATCATATTTATCGAGGAGCACACCAGCTCATTGGCACCCCGATTCCTGATTGCTATGCATCCTGATCGCCGTTCGCCGTTCGCCGGACAGGAGTTCAAGTTGTAAACAACTTACCGGTTTCCAGTTTGGGTAATCCATGTGTACTTATTTTCCAGTTTGGGTAATTCACGTTGTACTTCTACTTACACCGACAGCTGATAGTGCGGCCGTAAGAAATGTTGTGGTGTGAGTAGTCTGATTGTGCTTGATCGCCCAGCATCTTTGAAGATCCCCCATTGGCTAGGTTTCAATCGAGCTCGGGCTCAATAGTCGAATTCCCAACCTTGATAACAAAAAAAAACCCACTTGTATAGACACGCTAAGTACAGGGGTGATACAAATAACTTGAAGCGCTTCGCACCTACTTTTGGTCTTTGTACGACCCACCAAGTTGACCCAGCGGGTTAAATTTCAACTGTTGTGACAACATGGTCGATGAGTCCACCCTCAAGCTGTCCTTTTTCGCTGCATTGTTTTTCGTAGTATCTCTATTTGCTAGCTGGTATAGGAGGGATCCACTGGTCAGTCCTACACCGTTTGGTCCTTCCCTTCCATTGCTAATTTGCCCTCAACTTGGGTGGTACTTAGCTTGATACTATTCCTACTGTCGGATTCTCTGACCCGATTCTCTCGTACTTCTCCTCTCTTCGTCTCATATTTGATGGCCTTCCAAGGCTCAAATATGGGTACGAGAAAGTAAATGCTTTTGTCTTTATCATATAGTAGCCTTCCCCTGTGCCGATCTGACGCTATAATTTGACCCTCAGACAAGACGAGGTTTATTCAAGATTGCCACATTTCGGAGGTGGACGGTGCTAGCTTCGAGTCCTGAACTGATTGAAGATGTCAGGAAGGCTCCAGATGACGTCCTGTCTCTGAGTGCAATACTAACCGAGGTACGCATTCTCCCTAGGATGCCAGACTCTTATTCATGACGATCATGTCAGGTACTCCAGGCCAAATATACACTGGACTTATTGGATTTGGAATATCACACGGATGTAATACGTTCGAAATTGACACGGAACATCCCTTTCAAAGATATCCGCGACGAACTCATCAGGTCTCTCGATGCTTGCATCCCCGTGCATGGCGACAGTGCGTGGCAAGCTTGTAGTTAAAAGGGTGATACCTTTAGCTCGTGTGGAACAGATTGGGTCAAAGTTCCCGTAATAGAAACGGTGAAACGTGTGGTTTGCGCGACCACAAATCGTGTGTTTGTTGGGTCTCCGCTGTGTGAGCGAAAAGTCTTCGATCATTCCACCCAATCAATATTAATCAGTGTCTCATAGGCCGAAATCAAGACTATCTAGCCCTGAATCTGAACTTTGCGACCAATGTTATGAAATTTGCGACAATCATCAGAATGCTCCCGAAACCCCTCAAGCCGTACGTTGTCATGTCCCCAGGCTCCCATGAGTCTGTATCATTGAACTGGAGTCAGAATCGTTGCACGCGTGCTATCCAATCTTCCGTCGCAAATCCGACAGGAAATGGAATTCATCAGACCCATGGTTGAAGAACGTTTTGCAAGAATGGAGGAGTTTGGGGAAGATTGGGGTGACAAACCGGTTCGCTGATCCACTTTGTTCAATGTTAACGTTATGATTATGCGGAGGTACAGAACGACATGCTCATGTGGCTGATGAATGAAGCCAAAGGAGTGGAAAGGTCGCTTGACGGCCTTGCACGGCGATTACTCGCCGTCAACTTCGCGGCAATTGATACAACTTCTCTTGTGAGATACACCGATCTCTTCATAAGCCACTAATTGCGAGTACATGCAGACGTTTACGAATGTAATTTACCGGCTTCTTTCCAACCCAGAATATATTGAACCCCTTCGCCATGAGGTCGAGACAGCAGTGGCGGAGGAAGGCTGGACCAAGGCCGGGATGGATAAGATGCACAAGATCGACAGCCTCATACGGGAGACCCAACGTGTTGATGGTCTAAATAGCTGTCCGTCGACGATGTCATCCTTGCCGAACCTCAGTTACTGACGTACTACTTCCTTTTTCAGCGACGCTTGGCCGTCTCGCATTACGACCATTCACATTCTCTAATGGAGTCACCATTCCTGCGGGTACGATAATTGCGGCCCCCACTGGTGCTATCCACATGGACGGAGAGATCTTTCCAAACCCCGAGGAATTTGACGGCTTCCGGTTCGCGAAGCTCCGCGAGCGCAATGGAGGTGCCGTGGCAGGGCTCCAAGCACTTTCAACGTCCCCGGACAACCTGACTTTCGGATATGGGCGACACGCTTGGTGTGTATCTTTTTTTTTGGCTTCGACCCGTCGCAGTCACTCATATTTCTCTATCAGCCCAGGGCGGTTCTTTGCGGTGAACGAAATCAAGACTTTACTCGCACACATCGTTGTAACGTATGATATCAAGTTCGAGGAGGGAAAACAGGCCCCACGCAGCCTTCACATTGGTGTGATGCGCATCCCGGGGAATGCGAATGCGATGTTCAAGAAGCGCCAAAGGTGAAATGTTGTCGCACGTAGCAGCCAGGTTACACTTTCTGGATATCTATCTATTTCACTCAGTGATCTACATTGGTCCGAGTGCCGCAGGCGAAGTCTGGCAAGGGATATGAATCGCTCCTTATTTCACCGAACATTTTGGTGACGAGGTGTCTCGGTGGTGACCAGTAACTAGCTTGCTGCTTCACTCTAGTACTGGGCCACAGCGCACTCGTCACTTACCTGTCTTTATTGACCCTGCTTGAATAACTTTCGGTGCCTTCTTTTCTATTTACCAGTTTCTCACCGCAACGATGGAGGCAAAACCACCGTGACTATATACCTGCTAGGACGCGCTGTCCTCCTTGCTCTCACCTCGTTTGAATTCCGAGGTGTCGGCGATTTTTTAGAGGACACGGTAGCCAGAATTGGTTCTCGTGCGTCAATCGTTTCTCAACCAGCTTGTTTTCGAATATCTGCAACTTCTCCAATTCATAGCTCGTATGGAAATGCTTTGCTCCGAGTCGCCGAATGCAGCAAAGGGATACTTTTACCAGTAAGATATTTTCATCATCTTGAATCCTGACACAGCTAGCCAGGATGCGTATCCTTGGACAGTTTCAGATCACATCGGGTCAGATTGGCGGGTGTCATCTATTGCCCAGGTCTGCGGTCATTTGTTCATTCTCCTTTCCCAGGTGGAGCAGCTCGACATCCGCGCGAGGCCTCTGGATCCACCGCAGAGGGTACATGACGGTATGGATTTGTTCACTAGAGTGGAGTGGCTTCACAGCATACTGGCTCGATATTCATAGAGGAGACTCCAACCACACCGTGACACCAGCTCATCAGCACCTGCATCAACACCCCGATTTCTGTGCGCCAGGAATCTTGATCGCCATTCGGACAGGAGTCACAGCGGTGAGGACTTAGAGGTGTTTACCGTATCTCGAGTTTGAGTACGACGTCGTACTTATACTTACACCCGCTGTCTTGCCCCCTCCCTTGCCACACATGTATTCAACTGATGCCGTTATTGATACCCGCCGTTGGCGTTGGCGTTGGCGTTGGCGTTGGCGTTGGTTTTTGAATCAAGTTTGTTTACCATACTAGATGTTGTGCGTTCGCGTGCAGAATTTCTTAGCGCTCAGGATTCGAGCCTTGATTCGAGCGTACCTCAAGTGTGGGCCTGTATCCGAGCTGGTACAGTAGCACGTGCACCGGGAGGAACACACCCCGGAGCTTGCCTTGGGTGTGTGTGTGTGCGGTAGAGGTGAGACGCGAGCCTGAGAGGGGTCTCGCAACTTGTGTTCACACGATCCCTAGTTACTGTGTTTTTCTCTTTGGCGTTTAATTTAAAAATAGGATACAATCAGAACCTTTCTATTGATCAGGAACAATCCTGTGTACTCTATGTTACTACAATTTCTGGTGTTCGTATCTTACGGGGTGCGGGTGTCCCCACGTATAATCACAACTTATCCCAATATCTATTTAACGACACGCTGTACGCCCTTCAAGTTGGTCACGGCGTACTCCAGAGACTTATGCTGTATCCGAGTCTGGTGTGCCAGTCGAACGTCACATAAACCTATCGTCCACTGGCATTGGGGTAGATATACTGATTTTCACCATAATTCTACCATTTTCAAACCGGATGATTTTGGACAAGATAGGGTTATAATCACCCTATTTTCGACATTCTATGGAACAATGTCAGTGATTACTTATCTTCATCCTACGCACATACATCCGCACTTTGGATAACTCTCAAGCAAGAATGAACCTCGTCCCATTGTTACCTGTTGGGATGGGTCGTTTTGTGTCGTTGTTTGGATCATCCGGAATATCCCGTAATGAAACTTACCAACTTCCATAAATACATGAGGCGCAGGGAGGATACAAACAGGCGCTTACTTTTGGTCTGTACGACCCACCAAGTTGAGCCAGCGGGTTAGATCCAACTTTTGTGACAATATGGACGATGAGTCCACCCTCAGGCTGTCCTTTCTCGCTGCATCATTTTTCGTAGTATCTCTTTTTGCTAGTTGGTATAGGAGGGATCCTCTGGTCAGTCCTATACCATTTGGCTTCCCCTTCATTGCTGATCGACTCGGGTGGTTCTCAGCTTGATGCTATTCCTACTGTCGGGTTCTCTGACCCAATTCTCTCGTACTTCTCAGCTCTCCGTTTCATATTTGATGGCCTTCCCAGGCTCAAATATGGGTATGAGAAGGTAAATGCTTTTGTCTTTACAATTCCCCTGTGCCGAGCTGACGTTACGACCTGACTCTCAGACGAGACGAGGTCTATTCAAGACTGCCACATTTCGGAGGTGGATGGTGCTAGCTTCGAGTCCTGAACTAATCGAAGATGTCAGGAAGGCTCCAGATAACGTTTTGTCTATAAATGCATCAGCGATTGAGGTACGCATGCTCCCTGGATCACCTGACTCTTATTCATAACGATTATTTCAGTTGCTCCAAGCTGAATATACACTGGACCTATTGGATATGGATACCGACTATCACACGGATGTAATACGTTCGAAACTGACACGGAACATCGATGTCACTTTCAAGGAGGTCCGTGACGAACTCGTCAGGTCTCTCGATGTTTCCATCCCCGTGCATGGTGATGGTGTGTGGCAAGCTTGTAGCTAAAAAGGTGATACCTTAAGCTTATTTGGAACGTAGATTGGGTCAAAATTCCCGTGATTGAAACGATGCAACGCGTGGTCAGTGCGACCACGAATCGTGTATTTGTTGGGACTCCGCTGTGTGCGTGAAAACTCTTCGATCATTCCACTCAATCAATAGTATGTTAATCAGTGTCCCCTAGGCCGAAATCAAGACTATCTGACTCTGAACCTGAACTTCGCGGTCAATGTTGTGAAATTCGCGACAATCATCGGCATGTTCCCAAAACCTCTCAAGTCGTACGTTGCCATGTCCTTAGGCTCCCATGAGTCTGTATCATTGAGCTGGAGTTAGAATCGTTGCACGCGTGCTGTCCAACCTTCCGTCGCAAATCCGACAGGAAATGGAGTTCATTAGACCCATGGTCGAGGAACGTTTTGCGAGAATGGAGGAGTTTGGGGAAGATTGGGACGACAAGCCGGTTCGCCGATCCGCTTTGCTCAATGTTAACGTTATGATTATGCGGAGGTACAGAATGACATGCTCATGTGGCTGATGAATGAAGCCAAAGGAGTGGAAAGGTCCCTGGAAGGACTTGCACGGCGAATGCTCGTAGTCAACTTTGCAGCTATTCATACCACTTCTACTGTGAGCCAAACCGATCTCTTCATAAGCCACTAATTGCGAGTACATGCAGACGTTTACGAATGTATTTTACCGACTTCTTTCCAACCCGGAATATATTGAACCTCTCCGCCACGAGGTCGAGACAGCAGTAGCAGAGGAAGGCTGGACCAAGGCCGGGTTGGACAAGATGCACAAGATCGACAGCTTTTTACGGGAGACCCAACGTGTCGATAGTCTAAATAGTGGTCCGTTGGATTACTTTAACTGAACTTCAGTTACTGATGCACTACTTTCCCTTTTCAGCGACGCTGCACCGTCTCGCATTACGACCATTCACATTCTCCAATGGAGTCACTGTTCCTGCGGGTACACTAGTCGCGGCCCCGACTGGTGCCATCAATAGGGATGGAGAGATCTTTCCAAACCCCGAGGAATTTGATGGCTTCCGGTTCGCGAAGCCTCGCGAGGGCGACGGAAATGCCGTGGCAGTGCGCCAAGCTCTTTCTACGTCCGCGGACAACCTGACTTTCGGAATTGGGCGACACGCTTGGTGTGTTTTTTTAATTTTGTTTTGCCTCGACCAATATCATATTTCTCTATCAGCCCAGGACGGTTCTTTGCGGTCAACGAAGTCAAGGCTCTACTTGCACACGTCGTTGTAACATATGATATAAAATTCGAGGAGGGAGAACAGGCCCCACGCAGTCTTTACATAGGCTCGACGCGCATCCCTGGGAATGCGAATGCGATGTTCAGGAAGCGCCAAAGGTGAAATGCTGTCGTACGTAGCAGCCAGGCTACACTTTCTGGATATCCCATTACTATTAATGTGAAGGACTATGCGTTCCCCAATGCTTACAGTACCTCCTGCTTCGTGGTCTGCTCACATTGACCAAGCTCAGAGCGAAACCATCCTTCGATTCGAGTTGTCATCCACCTTGTATGTTCACCTCTGTATGTCAGCATGTAATATAAACAGGGACGCTGTGCCCACATATTTACGAGTCTACTGGGACTCTCTTGACCTTCCGAAAAAATAAAGTGCATTCCTAAAAACAAATAGAACCGGGTGGGAAGTTTGTGGCAGTGGTTCGCATTTACAGCCTCCTTTAAATCCTGCAAGCTCGACTCCCATGTCATCAAAGATAGACAGTTCATCATCGCCCGCAGCCACCATTAACAAACACGTGTCGATTATAGTTACGGTAAGGGCTATACTCATCGGGAACATCTGACCGACCCGCTAACTCGTCCGACAGCAACACAAAACACACCTAGGCACTCGCACCACACAACAGAGTGTCAGGAAGCGGAAAAATCAACATTGGGAGCGCCTTTTCCAAAGCACTTGGATGCCCATTCGTCGATGTTGACGACCTGCATCCTCAGACAATAAAGTCAAGCCGCCGACAGACGCAGATCGCGCCTATGGCTCGTGAAATTGCGCAGAAGAGCCCTCAAAGTTTCCGAGAGCAACTCGCAGGATGGTACAGCGGAGTGGTGGCGTGTCAACGCTCAAGGGTAAGTCCCAGGAGGTGCTCCATGGGAAACTTACAGAGTTTGATCCGTCTTTTATCTGGTGGTCGGCGGCCTCAACTGGGACACTTCTAGCAGTGGCCATGGGGGTGTACACTTGGAAGTGAAGCAAAGGACAGCTAGCACGTCACATTCAGCGTCGTACAGCCGCAGCGCCATCGAGCCGAATAGCGGGTCCAATCCGTTGTTAGTACCAGAACACAGAACGAGCACGAAAAAGGCAAAGAGAAGCTTACACCATGGGACGCCGAGAGAAGATGGTTCACCCTTCAACTAGGTGAGCGGCTGAGACGGGGGGTGGCGCGTTTGGAACTAGGAGGAACCACCATACTAGGATCTCCTCTCATAGGACCTGCGGGGTTGATGCGACGGGTATCGAGGAGGGACGTGTCCAACGAGTTGGTGGGGAAATCAGTGACGGGAGGCCGTAAGGATAGATCACGAAATGCAAGCCTTGGCGGGGAGAGTCTGGGCGTAAGCCTGAACCCCTGGACAGAGTAACTCTAAGTAGACCGAGCGGCCCGTGCGACGTGATGCATGATGAGCACCGCAAAGGCATTGGTAGGACACTAGGCCGTCACATCCTTCGGTTGGGCGTAAGTTCGTTTTTGGGAGCATTAAGGAGAAGAGTGCCAGTGCCATGGAGTACTGGACTGGTGGAGGTACTGGATAGAAGCATGTCCGTTTCGCAGCCATCGATAAGCACAGAATGATTCAAGCTAATGATATGTTCATGTGTCCGAATTTGCGCAAATCGAGAAGGTGCTTTCTGCGTTTGCTGTCAGACTTCGTTTTCACAAGTCCGAGGATGAGCGCTGAGCCCGAGGGCTAGGGTTCAGGTAGTCAAGCCAAAAAAAAAAAAAAGCGGGCTCTTCCGCAGCCCCATGACCGTGACCGAGCTACTTTGGCGTGCTAAGCGTGTGTACAGACCGCATTGCGGTCTGACCTCGAATCTTATGCGACCTCGTTTATACTCTCAGCCGTAAAATCCAGGGTTGTACCAATACCTTTGGGACATCATCGTACGCCGTTGTGTGTACACGGGCCCTGGCCGCATCTATGACGCCATTATTTTGACTCGGCCTCAGAGTCTTTTACTCTCGAATCTGTTATCTGCGGTGAAAAGGGACCCGTCCCTACTCCAGCTGCAACTTTGCGAGCCAAGGAAGGAAGGGTTCCGCAAGAATTGCTAGTGTTATACACCGTGACAGGGTTATATTTGTCTCGCCGATGCTAACAGCAACCAGGTCTACACGTCAGACAAGTAGTATCTCCTACACGAGCAACTGTTCTAGCCTTCTTCCATATTCGCGCGTCGTCCAGACCGCGTGTCCGGGACATCCTACTTCCGGACGCATCTATATCGACTGAGGTTATGGCGCCGAACCCCATGGGGTCTTCAAGTTCACACCCACAACAATTCGTCGCACTCGGCCATCCCCACCATCGCGCGCGCAGGGAGACCCCAACGCCACTCGTCACAGTACTACGAGTGCCAATGGGCCCCGCCATCACGAACCTTGCAAGCCTTGCCCCGATCATTGCGGCGAACTTGGGGCCGCCTGCGGCTTCAACTGCGATGAGAGTGTCACGCGGGGGGCGGCTGTCCGGACCGGGAGCCGGCGCCGGCGGCAAGAGGCGAAAAGAGGTGCCAGTACGCCACGCCGCACTCAGGGGCTCAAGCAGACCCCCGGTCAAATAAATCACCGGAACGACGACGCACCAAGACAAACCCGAGAGGGGCCGATGCCAAAGATGAAGTCAGGCAGATGCGGGCTCGTGATACATGGACACGGGGACATAGACATACTGCCCGTGGTCCCCGCCACGCCTGCATAATCTCCTTTGCGAACTTTCTTCTTTTTAACGTGGCGTGTGAGGAATCGATCGATAAATAGGTGATCGGCTGCATCTGCTGTACTGTCCGCGCAGGCAGGAAGTGGGCAGGCTTTGGTCGTTGCTGGTTCCCCCTCAGCTGGTTCCTGCCTCTCAACAGTCCTCGCAGGTCTGGTTCTGACTCTCACGGGCATCCACGGCGTGCAGAATTTACGCTCGTCCTGACCTGTATCACCACGGTCCCATCACCGGCGCGTGCACAGTCGATTGCGGCTCGATAACCGGTAGTTTATTCTCGCTGTGGAACCTCGATCGCATCAAGCGCCGCCATGCACCCGATATGCGTGTGAGGGTGCGAGTGGACATGGGAAAGGCATGTACAGGAGGCCAAACACGCAGTGCTTCAGCCTGAATTTGTCATGAGCTTTCGGATTATTGGCCTATAGGCTTCAAGTCTTTACGCAGCTTCTGGGTTTTGAGTACCTATCCGTCCACATTTCCCGGACCGCTGCTGCTTATTACGGAAAGCTCCTTGTCATCAAGTCCAGGCCCGAGGACTGCGCACTGGAGTGTGTCTGCCAACATCACATTAGTTCCACTCCCTTTGTACAATACCCTTCTATGTACAATCGCCGACGCGTATTAATGGCAAAGAAAAGTGATAGAAAGAACCAAGAAAGAACCCCACAAAAGAACCCACTATGTCATATGAAAGATCAAGAGAGGAATGTCCGATTAAGAAGTGTCCGCTATTGAAGGATTTCCATAACTTACGGTATGTACGGTATGCGGAGAAGCAATCTGGCGATTGATGAAGGGTCTGAACCGCAGCTAGTAGTTAAAGATGCCAACTAGTGCCAGGAAGAGCATATACGGCACATGTAAGTAGGATGAGGGATGTACGTGGGGTAGTCGGGTAAAGTGGTGCGTGCATAGAACGCGGAGATGGAGGGTATACACAACGTATGGTATACTATATGCAATGGTGGGGGCACGATGCGCAGCGTTCGTAAGTACGGAGTGATAATTCCTAGAACCAGATGAAATCGAGTCGTTGACTCCCGAAAATAGTCCATGGACGAGTCCTATCATATGCCGGAGGGTGCGCAAGTAAGTCTAGTAGAATAAAGATGGGCTAGAACCTGGCGGCGTTGACCCTATTTACTAGCAGCCGCCGTTGTACTATTCATTCGAACATTGTGTCAGTGAAATAAAGTAGACGAAAAATGGGAAGGGCGCACCAGCCTATTCTTAGGGAACGTGTAGTTCGCGCACCTGCTGGTCCAGACGTCCAGAATTGCAACTGGGGGATCTGTGTAATAAAATACAGTCAACACGCCAAAATTGTGCCTCGTCGCAGACAAACGAACTGGTGTATGCTTCGGGTAGTGCCGAGAAATATAATCCATCGTAGGATAGTATGGGGGGGTCGCACCCAATATTTGCGAGTCCTTGCGCTGGTACACGCGCACATAGTCGACGACCATCTCCGTGGGGAACGTCATCGTTGTCAAATCGATTGTTTGCCAATTCGCTATAGAGAATGTATCAGACAGTCGTATGTCAAATGTGACAAAAATGACATACGCGATATACCCAAATTGAGAACGATGGCCTGGCAAACAGACCAAGATTAGACAAAAATACGGGGAATGCGATGGGCGTAGACGTTACCATGGGCTCCTCGGGTATTAACCGCTGGTCGACACCCGAACCATCTGGTCCCTGATCGGGACCCGACTGCGCCAGCACCCATTCTGATCGTCGGTGAGTTGTCCATTTGCCATATGATATACCCATCTGAGCGCGCTTTGGGGTTCGCAAAGTATTCGAAACTGTGAACGTAGGCCCAATGATGAGAATGTAGCGGAGAGACAAAAAAATAAATTTGACCAAATGTGTGGAAAACCTGTCCCGATCCCTCAAAGACATCAGCAGGGAGTTGCGTGAGGCCAGATATAGCTTGTTGTCTATATAAGCAAAAATGAAAGAAAAAAATTGGTGAGAAGCGACTGAAGGGAAATGTGTGTAACTGACACAGCGGACCCCCTGCCATAGGTCATTAGCAAGGTGTTGGGTGAAAGAGGTAAACGTACTTGTAATTGTTCGCTCGGGAAATGCTAGGATTGTACACATTCCACTCTTGGTTGGTATCATTAGAGTACATAGTCGTGAGAGAATGGCGCAAACTGGGCCGACTGTGAGATCACACCACCGTCACCTTGTTTGTTATGCTCTGCTTCGAATATATCGATCTCTGGGGCACCACGACCCTTGGTGACGTCAGGTCCTGGATGATCCTCGCCAGGACAAGTGCAGGCGCTAGCCGAAAAGAACACGGCAGAGTTGAATAATAGAATCATATGAAGAGTGCTGAGAAAGAAGCGTACGAAAGCTTCTGGCCAGTGAGATAAGATAACTTGTAATCGTACTTGGCCTGCGACGCATCTGAATGGAGAGCAGCAGCGGGACCGAGTCCATCCGGATTGGTTTGGTTCGGAAAGGTGCCAACATCACAAGATCGTATCTGTGAAGCTGTGTGAACGCCTGGCAGATACATAAGTGATGCAGATACTTGCGTGTAGGGCCAGGTGCCGTCTGTGGTTGCACCATAACCTGGTCTTCCGAGATTACCCATAGTCCAGACGCCAGGCCACTGAATGGGTAAGTATGGGGACATAGTATGGAGGGAAGGAAGGGTCTCACATAACCGCGGGTTTCGTCGTTTGGACCAGGTAGCGTGACGGAGACCTCGATATAACCGCTTGTAAAGCAGAATTTGTTCCAGCTCTGAAGCATTCCGGAACGATAATTCATCCCGTTTGTGACAACGTTTTCCATACGGACATGAAGGGAACCATTGGCAGTATAGACTTGACGGGGATCATACCACTCAAGATCACCGGTAGCCCAATACCAAGATCGACTGCTTCCCAGAAGGGGTCGTCTCCAGGATAAAATGTACGGCCATCGGTATTAAACTCATCGGAAAATACGAGAACGTAATCTTGATTGTCGAAACCAGTACGTGTTTTGGCCGAGTCAGGTGTTTCGGGGTCGATGAGCTGGGGTATGGCAAAGGCAGAGAGGAGGAACGGTGACGGTGTTGCCTCCGGTCTTCGAGAAAGATATTGTTAGTGTTGCCATTTACATAAGTGATGACGGGGTATGCAATGAAGAGGGCGAGGAGGGAGCCAATGAGGAGGATGAGGACACCGACGTTGAGGATGCCACGGGTGGCAAGAAGGGGGGAGGGTTTGTCGATCGAATCAGGCTCGTGGAGGAGATCTTCTTCGTCCGTAGCCGCCTGGTCATCTACAGAGGGGTCGTAGACGTAAGGGATGAGGCCGCCTCTCATGGTTGGTGGACCAGAGGGATATTTTGAGTCTGATGAGAGAGACCATATGGATTCCCGATGTGGAGATGAACGAGTCACGCTGGTCTGGAGACAAGGAATGGGGAGGAAGGAGGACGCCGTGATCATCCACTGCGGCGAGACGGTATAAAATCATAGAGCCGCGCTGGGAGGAAGAGAATTGAGAACCAAGAGCATGAGACTCCTCAGAGGCGATCCGGCTGAGGTGTATGCTCCCTCTTGAAGCGGGTCTGGGACGTGAGAAGCCATAAGGAGAGGTAGCAGGGGAATTGGGATTTAGTGGGGAGGATACAAAAGCAGAAGAAAAGGAGCGGGAAGGGGCCCTGGACGAGGGCGAGGAAGACTGATCTGGTAATTGGCCGGGAGACAAAAGTGGAGACTCGACGGAAGGAAAATTAGGGTGCGAGGAGAGAGGGCGGAAGTGGAGGCATCGGGAGAGGGAGTCGGGGTAGGGGCCCTCGATGATTCCGGTGGTATAGATTCGAAAGGATTAGGGGGCCCCGACGGGGACATGGTGAGGACGAGGAGGAGTGGGAGGGGCACTCGCAGGGTTATACAACAACGTGTGAACACTCTTTTTTAGTCATAGTCACTAACCCCCCCTTGGCCTTCTCGGCAGTTCCTGTGCATCATACAGCGCTCGGCGCATCATGTGCTACCATATTCCCTCGTGTCGATCTCCTCGATTGGCTTTATCACACCGGCTGCTGTCAACCCTTCCAGTGCGGCCCACACCTGTTCCTCCACACTCGCGACTAGCCTAATCGGCACGATCTCTGTTTCTCCCGTTCCCAACGGGTTTTCCAGCGCGTCTAATTGCGACGTGAGCATGCCCGCCTTCATAAAGTGAGACTTCCGTGCCATCATTCTCTCCAACAATACTTCTCGCGCGCCCGAACGGGTGCACGAAGAACGTACGCCACGTGGATGGAGGAGACGATACTCGTTGGACGCTTTGCTCCCTCCCAGGTGTGCGTCCCCATGGTCACTGCCAGAAGTGTCCCTGTCGCGGCCGCCGACCGCCGGATGAACAGACAAATCGAGCTCTGCGCGTTTCCCACGGAGCACCTCTGGTAACTAGCCTTGAGCGCTGAGCACGCCACCACTACACCCGCCATGCCATCCTGCGAGTCGCTCTCAGCAGCTTTGAGGGCCGTTCTGCGCACGTTCACGAGCCATGGCCCACGATCCGCGTCTGTCAGCGGCTCTCCCTTGGACATCTTGTTATATTTGCCTGCGGATGCAGGTCGTCCCCATCGACAAATGGGCATCCGAGTGCTTTGGCGAGGGCTGTTCCCAATGTCGATTTTCCACTTCCTGATACGCCCTGTTATGCGTGTGAATGTCTTTTTTTTTTTTTTTTTTTTTTTTTACCGATGGACGAGTTAGTGGGTCAGTTAGATGTTATTGATGTGTATAACTTACCATGACTATGATCAACACATGTCCGTTAATGGTGGCTGCGGGCGGTGATGGACTGTCTTTCTCGGATGGCATGGGAGTCCAGCCTACAGGACGTAATGCGTGGAGCCTGAGCCTGAAGGCTGTGAACACTGGGCCCACTTTTTATCAGAAACTACAGTAAATCCCTAAAAACATAAGAATATGCCAGACTATTGGTGGACTACTAAGTTCTTCCCACAATTCGTCTCCTGAAAGACCGATCCCCGGGCCCAGTGGAATGCGAACCACTGCCCCAAACTTCCCACCGTGGTTAAGGAAGGCGCCTGATTCTTAGATGATCAAGGAGGTTCCCATTTACCCTATAGATAATCGCATCTCTCCATGACATACAAAGGTGACCTATGGGGCGGTTGGCAACTCAGATCGAGGGGTAGCTCCTCTCTGAGCTTGGAAAATACGAACAACCGGAAGTATGAGGCACCACAAGGCACTGACACACGCCTAGTCCTAATGCGAACATAAACATGCAAAAAGTACTGCCTGGCTGCTATTTACGGTAGTGTACCGAAAGATTGAGATTTTACTTTTGGCGCTTCCTGAACATCACGTTCGCCTTCCCTGGTATGCGCACCGCATTGATAAAGCTGCGTGGGGCCTGTTTTCCCTCCTCGAATTTAATATCATACGTTACAAGGATGTGTGCAAGTAGGGCCTTGACCTCGTTGACCGCGAGAAACCGACCAGGACTGATAGGGGAATACGAGTGACTGCGATAGGTCGAGGCAAAAACAAAAACAAAAACAACCTACCAAGCATGTCGCCCATATCCGAAAGTGAGGTATTCTGTAGACGTAGAAGTTGCTTGGTGCCTTGCCACAGCATGTCCATCGCGCTCACGGAGCTTCGCGAACCGGAAGCCGTCAAATTCCTCGGGGTTTCGAAAGATCTCTCCATCCATATGGATAGCAGCAGTCGGGACGGCGATTAGCGTGCCCGCAGGGACAGTGACTCCATTGGAAAATGTGAATGGACGTAATGCAAGACGGATCAGCGACACTAAAACAGGAATAGTGCATCAGCAACTGAAGTTCGGCTAGGGGAGTCCAACGGACAGACGCCTGGACCATCAACACGCTGGGACTCCTGTAAGAAACTGTCGATCTTGTCCATCTTGTCCATCCCGGCCTTTGTCCAGCCTTCCTCTGCTACTGCAGTCTCAACGTCGTGGCGGAGGGGTTCAATGTATTCCGGGTTGGAAAGGAGATGGTAAAATACGGTCGTAAACGTCTGCACGTACTCGCAATTAGTGGTTCATGAGGGGATCGGTATGACTCACCAGAGAGGTTGTATAAATAGCTACGAAGTTGACTATGAGCAATCGTCGTGCAAGGCCTTCAAGGGACCTTTCTACTCCTTTGGCTTCACTCATCAGCCACATGAGCATATCATTCTGTACCTTCACATTAATTATAACATAGCATTGTGTGAAGCAGATCGGCGAACCGGTTTGTCATCCCAATCATCCCCAAACTCCTCCATTTTCGCAAAACGTTCTTCAACCATCGGTCTGATAAATTCCATTTCCTGTCGGATTTGCGATGGAAGGTTAGATAGCAAGCGTGTAACGATCCTGACTCCAGCTCAATGATACGAACTCATAACATGACATGGCAACGTACGGTCTGAGAGGTTTTGGGAACCCGATGATTGCCGCGAATTTGACAACATTGACCGCGATGTTCAAATTCAGTGTCAGGTACCTTGATCTTGGCCTATGAGACACTGATTAACATAATATATTGATTGAATGGTAGGATCGGAGAGATTTCACGCACACAGCGAAGACCCGACAAACACGCGATTCGTTGTCGCGCAAATCACACGTTGCATCGTCTCTACAACGGGAACTTTGACCCAATCTGCGTTCCACATGAGCTTAAAGCATCACCTTTTCGATTACGAATCTGTGTCACGCACCATCACCTTGCATGGGGATGGAACCGTCGAGAGAAATGATGAGTTCCTCGTGGACCTCCTTGAAAGTGACCGCGATGTTCCGTGTCAATTTCGATCGTATTGTACCCGCGAGGTATTCGTGATCCAAATCCAACAAATTCAATGTATATTCGGGCTGGATGAACTGAAAGAATTGACATGAATATAAGTCAGACGTGCTAGGG
>WTXK01000659.1:0-23505 GCA_025769895.1 Lactarius psammicola
TATGCCTTTAATACCGATGTATCTATCTCACACGCCTTTCCTTCTACAGGTAGAATAGTCTTCTCCACATGTACCACCTGCCGCTCGTGCTCTCAATAGTATTAATTTTCCCTGTCTGTCCACAGCGCGTGGTGGAGGAGCGTGCGAAGCAAGTCTATGTATCGTTACCGCATCCCGAACAGATCTGAGTGTCCGCCAACTATGAATCATGCACAGGGATTGGTGTCATTCCAAATGTTAATGTATTCATGGTCAGTGTGCCTCTAAATCTGTGGCAACTATATCACAAGTCTCTTCATCTACAGATAGAACAGTCTTCTTCGCGTGGACCACCTGCAGCCCCTTTGCGATATTGTCCAGTATTTCTCACTCTACAACTCTTCCTGGTCGGAATTCACACATTCCCGATGACTGCATATATGCGCACAGTCTCTCAATTGTCGCAGTCATATCCGGAGGCGTATGTTTGAGGGTGCGATGTGTAAGTTGAAATGCCGACTCAACCATTGTTATGATCCGGACGCTTCAGTCTTTTCACATGTATGTTGCCACTTACCTTTGCTTCGGTTCTGTTATCTTTGTTACTCCATTGGTGTGTCCCCTTTGTCCTATATGTGGTTTATCCCCTATTGTCTTGTGCTTCGGATAAGAAAACCCCAGATAACAACATTTGCATATGTCTGTCCTTGTGTGTTCGTCTTTGTGACTTGAGCACTATATATACTTGTACTTTACACTGTAAGAAGCCAGACTTGGCTTCGTTTGCAATCTAGCAACCTTGCCTTCGTACCTTTGGTGTGAACAGTCCTTCTCTCATCTTGTGAACCACCTCTCTCGACTCTAATCGAGTCAAACCCTCCTTCGAAGTCTTTGCAGTTGTACTATAACAACGCCACACCTGATTGACTTAGTTCGCCACCAAGATTAGGCGTAGAGAAGTGTCTTACACTTCGGACTAGGTGTCCTATTACTAAGTTAGTTGTGCACACTGTGCATAACATCTATTAGACACTACTAGAGTCGTAGCATCACAGACAATAGACGTCTTTGCTCATCTATTAGTGTGTGTCTTCACAGACACTCTAAACCCTTGAATCACTCCCTGCACAACGCCCCTGCTAGGGCGTAACATAAGCCAAGTCTTCTACAACAACAAGAACCCTTTGACCTCACCAGACCACTCAAGAAGCCATTGCCCTTGAGGTGCAGACTGGACGACCCACCCTGACACAAGTAGGCGTCACAGAACACTAGGAACCAAACCACAGCATAGAACGACCACAACAGTAGCAAGCATCGTGTCCCCAGAACAAAAAGAACCCCAATAACCCATAGAACAACCACCATCGTGGCGAGCATCAAACTACAGTTTGAAGAAGACAATAGCTTGGACATCACTCACAGTCAGAACACAAGATGACCTCCCAGAACACGTCAAAAGAAGGGGAGAAACAGGAGGCGCATATTGGGACACCTTTCCTCAGAATCAACCACCTAGCTACAAGTGCTTAGTACGAGGCACACCAAGAGCAGTAGAGTTTATAAACGACGACTGGTATCTCCTCAACTACTCTAGAATCAAAGGAACATATCAAGCCAGAAGCGCAGACGTTGCACCCAGACAAAACCCTGCAGGACTAGGTTGGTGGAAATCAACAGATTCGCAAAATCCCCTTCCCCCACCACAACCACCACAAAGAATCGCCACACCAGAAGCATCTGGGAGCGGCACATACAGAGCACCACAAGAATCCTCAAGTGAGGAAGAAAAAGACACTGAATCAGACAAAGAAAGCGACCACAGTGAACAAGAACAACCACAAACACTTGCTGTGAACACAACCACTTCGTCATTTGGTCCCCCACCCACAGAACCCTTTCAGATCGGCTCAGCACTATCAGACACACCACAGACCACTACTTCTCGACTCCCACCACTACTAGACACACTCCCACCACTATCAGACACACTACCACCGCCCCCAGACACTACCCAAACACTTCCATCCCTCATGTCCACTTCAATTAACACCACAGGGTCAGGAACGACCCCACCAGAGAATCCGAATGGAGGAGGACTAAAAGGGGTTACACCCACCTCCTTCTCCGGTGATAGGAACCAAAGTGCACAGTTCAAAAGAGAGATGCTCCGCTTCATTAAACTAAATGAGGAACACCCCATGATCAAAGAGTACTATTCGCGAATTCTATACTGTTTGACCCTGTTCAAGGGACCATCAGTGATGTTATGGGTTAACTCCATAGAAGATGCAATGGAGGCAGCGATAGCAGACACTACAAACACTGTAACCAAGAAAAGCAAGAAATTGTGGGACGACTTCCTTGCCACCTTTGACAAAGACTGGACGGACTCCTTGAACAAAGAAAAGGCATATGGACAACTAGTCACTTTAAAGATGGCACCAAGACAACTGGATGAGTACATTCTCCAGTTTGAACGTCTGGCAGGACTTGCAGGATGGTCCAGAGACGCCCCAGGAACAGTAGAGTTCTTCAAAAGGGGACTCATTACCCCCTTGTACAAAGCATGCCTAATGAGGAACACTATCCCCGAAACCATGGACCAATGGCAAACAGCAGCAAGAGCCGAGAACCAAAGGTACCAACTCCTGAGATCAGGACCAGGACTACGGACCTTCGGACCAACCCAAAGTGTCACCAACCAGAGACAGAGACCTAGAGACCCCAATGCCATGGATGTGGATGCCACCACCTCTTCCCCCACTTTCAAGAAGCTCACAGACGAAGAAAGAAGACAGTACATGAAGGAAGGAAGGTGCTTCAGGTGTCGCACACAAGGACACATGGCAAGAGAGTGTAACAAAGCCCCACCTCGCCCCCAAAGAGCTCAGACACAAGCCAGAGCCACAGACTCCAAATCAGCGGAGGCAGAGGAAGCCCCACCCACTTATCCAGAAGCCAGTACCTCTGTTGCCACCACTACCACACAAGACAAAGTTCGCCAGACCATGGCACTCATAGAATCGATGAACAATGAAGAAAAGAAGCGCTTCTGTGCGCTGGAACAGGATTTTCTCGAAGCCGACCTGTAAGAGCTGACAGGGAGGCATGTGCAATGTACAGTATTCGCGATAGTGCTATGACAATCAAAGTTTCCATTCGCCTTTACTACAAAGAAGCTCGAGTAAATGTGCTCCTGGACAGTGGAGCCACAGACAACCTCATTGATCGGAACCTTGTAAACAAATTGGGACTAGGAACCACACCCCTAGAACCTCCCAGACTTGTCAGAAACGTTGATGGGTCCTTAAACAAAGATGGAACCATCACAGACAAATGTCAACTATGGATAAAAAGGGGGGAAAGCGAAACCCCTTTCCAATTCTTTGTCACCAGTTTAGGAGAAGACAGGATGATCTTTGGTTATCCTTGGTTCGAACATGAGAACCCAGAAATCAACTGGAAGAAACAAGAACTGAAAGGAGAACAAATCGAACTCCTAACAGGAGGATACAGATTCCGAAGAAAGAGACACCAGGAAGCGAAAGTAGCAGTATCCACCTTCGACCCAGTTAAAGAAACCCCAATCCCAGAAGAATATCAGCGCCACCATAAGGTGTTTTCTGACGAAGAAGCACAACGCTTCCCACCACAAAGAGAAGAGGACCATGCCATAACCCTACAGTCCGATGCACCCCAGAAAATCAATTGCAGAATATACCCTCTGACACCCCAAGAAGACGAAGCCCTGAAGGCTTATCTAGATGAAAACCTAGCTAAGGGCTATATCTACGAAGGAAGCTCCCCTTATGCCTCTTCTTTCTTCTTTAGGAAGAAGACAGATGGGGGTTTGCGCCCCATTATCGACTACAGACACTTAAACACATGGTCCATCAAAGATACATATCCCCTTCCACTAATCTCCGACATCTTGACCAGTTTAAGCGGAAAGACCCTCTTTTCAAAGTTTGATATCAGATGGGGATATCACAATATCCGCATTAAGGAAGAAGACCAGTGGAAGGCAGCGTTCAAAACCCCAAGGGGATTGTTCATTCCCAGAGTTATGACATTTGGTCTCACCAATGCACCAGCCACATTTGCCAGAACAATGAGTCGAATTCTTCGTCCCCTTATGGATAAATACCCCAAAGAACTCTTTGTGTATATGGACGACGTCCTAATAGCAACAGAGGAAAACCTAGATCGACACAGACAGATTGTCCATGCATTACTGGAAATCTGCGAAGAAGAGTCTTATTTCCTTAAGGCATCTAAATGCGTCTTCGAACAAAGGAAGATAAGCTATTTGGGGATAATCATTGATGGATCCCAAATCAAGATAGACCCTAAAAAGGTCGAAGGACTCAAAGATTGGCCCAGAACGGTCAAGACCCTCAAAGAAGCGAGAAGTGTACTAGGGACACTGAGTTATCAACGCCCTTTTATCCCCTTCTTCGCACACCTTGCCAAACCAATTTCAGACACAATAAAGACGACAGAAGGACCCTTCAAATGGACAAAGGAAGCGGCAGAAGCACTGGAAAAACTTATTACAGTCATCTGCAGTGACCCAGTACTTGGCCAACCAGACATGACCAAACCCTTTGAATTGGAAGTGGATGCCTCAGCCTTCGCAGTCGGAGCTATCCTGACACAAAGAGACTCCAGAAACAAATCACAAGCTATAGGCTACTTCTCAAAAGCCTTCAATGCAGCGGAGCGGAACTATGATATACATGACAGAGAGCTCCTAGCAGTGCTATGGGGACTAGAACATTGGAGACCACTCCTCATGGGATCACCACATGAAATCACATTGTTTACGGACCACAAGAACCTAGAATACTACAGGCACCCTCAACGGATCAATAGAAGGGTGGCTAGGTACATCCCAAGACTGGCAGACTACAATTATCGATTAGTCCACAAGCCAGGCATCCAGAACCATGCAGACTCCTTCTCCAGACGACCAGACCATGTGAATGGAGAAGAAGATAACAAAGATGTGGTGGTCCTATCACCGGACCTATTTGCAAACACTGCCCTTTCTGTCAGAATAGATGATCGCGTCATGGCACACCAAATAGAGCACAAAGACACACTGGAAGAGTGGGCACACCCCTTCCAGCTCGTGAAAAATGGAAAACAATGGTGGAAAGACAACAAACTCGTGGTTGTGGACAACATCACGCTAAGGAGGGGGGTAATTTCCCTTTTCCACGATCTCAAGACAGCCGGACACCCTGGAATAACAAAAACACTCTGGCTAGTGGCACAAGACTTCTGGTGGCCAAACATGAAAGAAGATGTCGCCTCATATGTACAAGGATGTGCCACATGTCAATCAAACAAAAATTTCCCTGGGAACCCGAAACCACCACTCTTCCCCATCAAGACAAAGTCCGAAGCACTCCCCTTTGAGACTATCACCCTAGATTTCATTACGAAATTGCCAGAATCAGAAGGTTATGACACAATTCTCACCATAGTCGATCATGACTGTTCCAAAGCAGCCTTCTTTATCCCTTGCAAAGAGACAATAGACGCAGAAGGGGTGGCAAAACTATATGCCAAGACAGTACTACCCCACTACGGACTCCCAAGAAGAGTGATCTCTGATAGAGACCCCAGATTCACTGCCACATTCACAAGAAGACTATGCAAAGACCTAGGCATAGAACAAAACATCAGCACCGCTTACCACCCCCAGACAGATGGACAATCTGAACGAGCAAATCAATGGGTAGAACAGTACCTCAGAATGTTTATCAACCATCAACAAGACAACTGGTCGGAGTTACTACCTTTAGCACAATACACACACAACTCCTGGCCAAGTGCGACCACAAAGAAGGCACCATATGAGTTGATCTTGGGATATATTCCAAGAATACACCAACCCAAGAGAAGCACACAAGTACCTGAAACAAAAGAACGCCTGGAACAGATCCAAGAAGCCAGAAGAGCAGCCCAAGCGGCGATAACACATGCCCAGGCACTGTACAAAGACTCCCCTCGTTTCAAACCCTATCAAGAAGGAGAAAAGGTGTGGTTAGACGCCAGGAACCTGAAGACAACACACCCCAGTTTCAAGTTAGCTCCAAAAAGATATGGACCGTTCTCCATCACAAAAAGAATCTCCGCCACTACTTATGGAGTTAAGCTCCCAAAGCAGTGGAGGATCCACCCAGTATTCCATGCGTCGCTTCTCATGCCATACAAAGAAACTCCCATACATGGACAGAACTTCCCAGAGCCCCCACCAGAACTCCGAGATGGAGAACAAGAGTGGGAAGTGGAGAAAGTTCTGGACACAAGGCACCACCGATCTCAGTTACAGTTCCTGATCCAATGGAAGGGATACTCCGCAGCACACAACAGCTGGGAACCTGAGAAGAACTTGAACGCTCCAGACCTCATTCAGGAGTACTTTGAACGCAACCCCAGAAGTGAAGGAGCCAAGAAGTGGTTAAAACGACCAGAGACACAAGTTGGAAGCGTCACCACCACCGCAACAACACCCCCCACATCACTCATCACTATGCCATCTCGCTCCTCTTCAGTAGAAGCCTATGTGGAACGTGCCATGGAAAGAGGCTACTTCAGCCGAGGAGGAACCCCATCCCCCACCATCTCCGAACCCCTCATCCTTAATGAAGACCAAGACATGGAGGACGCTCCCCCCATGACCCCAGCATCAGCAATTCTACCATCCCCTAGCCCCTCACCACCCCCCATCTTTCCAGAACTCCCAAGCGTCAGAATCACTGAACAAGGCCTGGTGCTACGGGCACCTACTGTACCCCCTCCTGGCCTCACTCGTCCCACCACCCCAGTAATTCAGAGATCCGCCACTTCCCCACCAGACATCAGAGCAGCTCATGCAGCTCTCACCAGGATCATAAATGATCCCATTATGGACGCTTTCCCCATCAACTACAACCGCCCCTCCTCTCCTGATGATCACCCAGGCCCTCCTTTCGTACTCAATGGACCCTGGGGAGGTTATCCCTATCACAAATTCCTCATTCCCGACGATTCCACCCCCTATCCCCATCAGAACCAGAAAGATGCTAAGTATGTTATGCTTAGCGAAGATAAAGAGTCCCTGGTAGGTACCATGGGCAAAGACTGTCCCTTATATCGACTCCCCCTTTACCTCCTCCCCATCGAAGACCCCTTAGGCCTCCTCCCAGTCACACTGTCAGCGGAGCAGATGAAGAACTTCAGCAAGGACTCCCCCCTCCGTGACAAGGTCCAAGAAGTATTGGACGACTTACAGGACTTCAAGCTGACTGCAGAAGTTCACAGAGCACGTCGACTTTTACACAACAAGGAGGCCCTCCAGACACAGATAACGGACATCTATAGGTCCGCTGAACCCTTGGAGAGGCTACTACTGGAAGTGGAGATGCAACTAACCAGCACTAGACGACGCTTGCAAGATGGGCAAGCTTACATTCGTATCTCAGACCACTGGCAGACTCTTCACCCTCCCCCCTCTCCAGATGAACCCCATCCATTCCCTGTCCCCATCCCTCCCCCTCATCGCTGTGCCATGCCCATCCTCCACGACGAACCAGAAGGCTCCATCCCCTCCTCAACTAAGGCTACAAGAGGACGACGAAGGGGCAAGAAACAGAAGAAGAACACAGGAGGAAGATTGTGTTTTCGCTGCCAAGCAGATGACCACCTATCCTTCAACTGTCCAAGACGCCAAAAGTATTGCTGGCGATGTGGCAGTCAAGAACACTGGCCCAATGACTGTCTGTGGCCTGCCCCTCAAGTTTCATCTTGGTGCAGCAAGTGCTTCTCTCAAGGTGCACACAAAGAGATCGACTGCCCCAAGTACGAGCAGTGCAAGAAGTGCGAGGTATATGGCCCCTTCAACTTTCTCAAGCGCCATCAGTGTCGCTCCACCACTCGCTCCCCCTCTTTTGACAATCAGAACAGCGACATTTACGATCTCATTGACCCTGAAGCATCTTAGGGAAGATGGACTTAGAGAGGGGGTGATGTTATGATCCGGACGCTTCAGTCCTTTCACATGTATGTTGCCACTTACCTTTGCTTCGGTTCTGTTATCTTTGTTACTCCATTGGTGTGTCCCCTTTGTCCTATATGTGGTTTATCCCCTATTGTCTTGTGCTTCGGATAAGAAAACCCCAGATAACAACATTTGCATATGTCTGTCCTTGTGTGTTCGTCTTTGTGACTTGAGCACTATATATACTTGTACTTTACACTGTAAGAAGCCAGACTTGGCTTCGTTTGCAATCTAGCAACCTTGCCTTCGTACCTTTGGTGTGAACAGTCCTTCTCTCATCTTGTGAACCACCTCTCTCGACTCTAATCGAGTCAAACCCTCCTTCGAAGTCTTTGCAGTTGTACTATAACAACGCCACACCTGATTGACTTAGTTCGCCACCAAGATTAGGCGTAGAGAAGTGTCTTACACTTCGGACTAGGTGTCCTGTCACTAAGTCAGTTGTGCACACTGTGCATAACATCTATTAGACACTACTAGAGTCGTAGCATCACAGACAATAGACGTCTTTGCTCATCTATTAGTGTGTGTCTTCACAGACACTCTAAACCCTTGAATCACTCCCTGCACAACGCCCCTGCTAGGGCGTAACAACCATAGTATGGCAACTCCTGAACACCTCAATTAGCGGCGATTGCTTGCATATATAATCAATGGTGCAATTCGGGCCACTTCCCGAATAAATGACCTGGGTCAAAGCCAACTGTAGTAAGCCCGCGTTGGTTACATGCGTTAGCTCACCTTTGTATATAGGTTATTCCGCTCAACCAACCAGTCGACAGGACGGAAGGCATTGGGCCTTCCTGTTGGATTACATAGCAGATTCATGCAGACAATATGACTGTGGTTTCTCAAATGAGCATCCCGAACCACCCACTTCCGGACATATGAAACTTGCCTCAGTGCAGGAGGGTACACTTCATGTAAGTTCGTCATAAATCTCACTAGCTGCGACGTGTACTTATGTTTTCCTGTGGCAGAAAAGATATATATCCATGGCAGAAAAGAGGCCTCGACGCGACCAATGTCCCCAAGGTTTATGGCATTGCAGAGGTCGACATAGAGCAGGTAATCCCTGTTTCGCAAAGTTTGGTTCTCGAATTGCTGATCTCTTTTGTCATCAGGTCTTGTGCGTGACTGTGATATGTCTTCCCCTATCGCCACATATTTCCAAACAATGTCTTTGGAAATTTTGACAACCAGATCCCAGTCCGGCTTTGAATCTGCAAACGCCTCAAGAGACTCCATGTTCCCTGGGTTCCGTGCGGAGACCTCTCTCCACCAACACTCAAGGATAGTGGCACGCAGTTCATGATGAACTACATCATGCATCCGTCGAAACCCTGGCTTAGTGGTCATTATTCCAGTCTCCCGCGGCCATAGGATTCCCACGTGTTGATATGTGCTGTTTAAGTCACCGCGCCCTTCTTGTACTCGAAGGTAAGTCCTCCATAATGCGTCCACACAGGCCATCTTATAATGAAATAGCCCCAACAGAAAGACCACGAACTGGAACCGATTTTTAGGTGTGTCTTTAATGCGCTGAGAGTCCCTGATGGTATCAAGTCGTTCCTTCGTCAAGAGGTCCCCATGAATCAAAAGCACAAATGCAGACATGTCAACGTCTCCGTTAGCAGAGAGATCTGGATCTGTAGGGTCACCCAGACCACCTTGTCGGAGTAAGTTGTTCATAACTTCGATATTTCCATCGACTGACGACTGTTTTATATCCATGGACCTCATAGGTATCTGATCTGTCTTTGTTAGTGGTATCTTAAGGACTGACTCCGGTGTCCCAAGGTGCTTGGACAAGCGTCCAAAATATTGCCCATGGTTCACCAGGATTTCACGTACGTGCCATGCAAACGCCTCACGCTGTGGACTGATACCCTTGCCTGGACTTGGGTGATTGTAATGGTCCATCACATGGAACTTCAACAAATCAAATTCGTCGAACACCATGCGTGAGTCCGAAGGTGAAGGATTTCGAGGGTCCACCTTCCACAGGTCCTCGGAACACCGCAACACCTCAATATCTTCAACACCCACAAGTGGTATCGCCGTAGCAGAGGTAGCGCTGACAAACGATGATTGGTGAGTGAGTGTCGGTTCGGAAGTTTTGAAATTGATGTCAAAGTTATCGTAGGCAATGGCTACTTTGAGTGAGCGTAGACTCTCCTTGATCCTATGTGCGCTGTCCTTTGACATTGACTTCACGGCCCTTTGGATTGATTTGATACTTATTGACAGGCCTGCGTGCACAAGGACCTCAGTGACACGCTGAGGAACATTTGCAGAGTGCACAAAGATCCCCAGGATACTCTGTAAGTAATTGCAGTTTTTGTTCGCGCTCTTAAGGATGATACTGGCACAGACAACTGTTTTCTAGTATTCAATTACAGTGTGCGTAAGTACACAGTCTATGATAGTGCCATCGCCAAACCCTTACTCACAATCACCCAAAGGGCTGTATTTGTTGCCGACACGCCTTTTCGCAATCTCTTTCGGGGCTGCCTTGGTTCGTCAACTTCGTCCTCATCTGTTTGACCCAAATCCGAATCCGAATCACTCCCAACACCCCTCCAAGTCTCGCTGACAGGTGTATCCCCACCAAGATCCCCAAGACTCCTCTCGGACTCTTCAAAAACCTTGGACAAGTCAATACCCATGGGGTCAACTGTGTGACACGGATGCCGCTTGTCAAGTGCCCCAAGTAAGGTGAAAATAAATGTCCACAGGGATGGAGCAAACTGCCGAATCTTTCCCGCGAGAAGGGGCATGAAGGAAGACTTGATTTGTTCCACAGTAGCGGCGCTTGCATGAAAACGAAGTCCGTATTCTTTCTTTGACAACTCTTCAACCTCGGCCCTTATCACGGATTGAGTAGTCTGCAGAGCCCAAGAAGTCACCAAGCCAGATGTCGGGCCGTGCTTGAACAGGTGAGCGCATATATCCACAGCATCACGTTCCAGCTGAACTCGAGTTAAGTGCACTACTTGATGATTGAGGCCATGTATCTGAGAGCCAAGTATCTCCTCAACAAGCGAAGATATGGAGTAGCCATTTTCAGAGAGACAGTCTAGGACAGCAACAAGTTCAGGGCGCATTTGAACACACGCATATAGAGGGGAGGGACTTCAAGTGTTTGTGCGCTCGTGTGTAGTATTTCACTCCTATTGAGACTTACACATAAATTAAATTAAATTCCCCAAAATGGACGCACGCATCTCGACAATCAAAACGACAGATATCTTGACAAAAGAGCCCAATGCGTCACGCCCCGGAAAACGCTGAAACAAAAGTCCCCAGTCGGTCCCCAGCGTAACGAGACGCGAAGTTTGGATAAAATGGGAAGGTGTGCACGTGACTCTTACACAGGGACTGACGGGAAGGAGTCTGAGGTGGAACGTGGACGACCGGCAACAGTGGGTCGAAAACGGGTCGAAAATGAGACGGAAAAACGGCAATCACCGATCACACCCTCGCTTCGCAATCGCAAGTTCGAAAGTTGTGACAATCGCAACCGTATACAAATTAAAGCAAATGATGTCATCATTACCTTAATTTGACGATTGCCTTTCCTGCGTTCACTTCTGTTCTCTCTTTTCTTTCGCTTGCCATTTCTTTCTCTGCATTGACGTCGTTACAGCTATAGTGCATTTTTATTCTATCTTCCCTGCTCTGCCTTTTCTCCTTGACCTTTTCTTTTTATTTTCTATGCTCTTTCTTTTCCTTTACCTTTTTAAATTAAGGAGCTTTCCACTCCTCCTCGCTTTCTGCTTCCCCTGATGTTTTGCATGTTAGCAACAAATTTTATCACGACCTACTCTCCTGCACACCTTGTAAGTCTGCGGCGACTTCAACAGGGGTGCGATTGCTTCCGGTACTCATCTGGCGTGTGTTGCTTCCTCCTTTGTCCAAACCTAGGAGGCCAAACTCTCCACACCTGGGCAGCATTACCGCTCGCACCCCACAATGAGAAATGGCTAACACATCCCAGCAAAGAAGTTGATAGGAGAAGAAGCGAAATATTGGACCAGTTCTATGGTCAACAATCGATGAAATGACACAATCAGGTTCTTGCGTGATTTCGATGAAAAACTATTTACCGTACATCCAAACGAAAAGCTGCGAAAAGAGGATATCAGACTAGCTGCATTGAAGAGAACAACAATCACACGTTATGATGCAGGAGAATTTGGTTTTCTGAACAACCAACGCCAATAGTAGTCATGGACAAAGTATGTACCCAAATACTAATACCAACCCTTCCTCTCTCACACACTTCAAAACAGAAAAGACCACAGACATCGTAGACTAGCTTCGTAGAATAACAACGCCTCTTGACCACACTAAACCAAACACACTTCTACTTACACACAAGCGCAAGCAAGGTCTTAGTCGCCAACGGCGACGCCTAGTTAATATGACAAATCTTAGCGATCCCATCATCCAAGTGCTAGTGCTACGACGTAGTTATAGTCATAATACCTGCAGTACTTCAATAGTCGTTTCCGTATGTTCAAGGGTGCAGGCTCACATATCCGTTCCTTCCCACTCAACGTGCTCAACCTTCACTTTCACAGTTAATTCCGCACGTATAACACTCAAATATCCTCGAAGCATTGTCTGACTGACTTGCTCAAGAAGGGACGCATTCATACTCGGGATACTCACCTGACGGCAGCCTCACTCGCATGTTAGGTCGTCTACTTCGATGGTGTCTCCCGTGTGCATTAAAGACATCTGCATGAGCTGGTGGTGGAAATCTCTCGCTATAAGTCATGTTACTCTCAAAAACTGGAGAGGAACGTACCCTATCCATGGGAAGAATATGTAGCACTTTACTTCCACCGACATCGAGAGGTGTTACTGCAACGTGAGAAATGATGCTTAAGGGTTCGATGATGATGGGTGGCGCTAGCTCATTCTTGCACAAAAAACCACCTGCGAAACCAAATCGTCTATACATTTCGTCCAAGCTGTTGAGCTCTGGACTGGGTGGAAGAGGAGCATAGGGTTGCACACAGAGGTAGACAGATGGGTGCGGTTGACCTGGAGAAACGGGCACGTGGGAATGAAGGAAGATGTGTGTGACTTGGCCTGGCTGGGGCGGTAGTAGCCTGGACATCTTGAAATCGGGCTTGGGTGATCGGAAAAACACGTGGCTGTCACGTGCTCGACAGGTTGCTGTTGAGTATTGAACACCACGGAGAGAGAACTTGTCCAGGAACTGTGCATATCGAGATGGATCGGCAGTAGGAGAACTCTCTGTGTCTATTTCCATGAGTACCGGATATTTGCGACATATAAATTGGTTAAACACTGCCAGCACGGCATCCGGAAAGCTTGATTCTCGGAGACGTTTTCTATCATATGCAATGTCTAGCGTTTGTTGTGTCAGATGTGCTGTGTCAATCATATGGGCTAAATGGGTCCCGCGGACATCCTCGGCAAGGATATTCTTGTATGCTTCCACAAGGTCGCCAACGTGTGAGCGCACCTCACTGTCGTCCGTGAGTATTGCTTGTAGATTTGCCTCCCTTGTGGAACTACGCATGAACGTTAGCTCGATTTCGCCTGATCAGAGAGCAATAAGTATCAGGTAAGGTTAGAAACGAGATCAAGCTACAGACCTAGCTTCATGTTGTGATTTTTGCTTTGCATGGAATGGATGTACCACTCGTAGAATGCGGCGCCATGTGTGTGCGCAGGCCCGAACCCCCTAAGGACATCCCCATAATGTAGGGAAGCATGGTGGATGGGCTTCACCTTCGCGAGCTTATATAGTGACTTGAATTTCATCACGTAGCGAAAGATGTATTTCTCGTATAGCTCAATCTCTTCCCGAGAAATTGAGCGTAGGTTTGCAATCTGAACGGCACGTACTAAATCCATGAAGTTCTCTAACTTCGCTTTCCGGTCATCAGGTACACCGTCTCCTCCCCAAAGTCGGATCAGAGTAATAGGGAGGTGAATTGTGCAGATAACTCTCCAGTTGTTCGCGCTAAGTTTTCCCCGTGCCGTAGTTCCCCAATTTGTAGGGGCTTTTGTAACCCAGGACGGAAGTTCAGTAAGAACCATGTCTGCCCAGACGGCTTCCATAACGTCCTTTCCCAGCAATGCACCATTGTTAGGGGAAGTTATTTGTTTCTGGAAAAGATCCTCTTGAGAATGGGCGTTTGCTTCTACCTAACTCGAAATGAGACGGAGCAACTAGAAGAAATGCATAGCACGCGCACCCAAGCTACAGCAGCGGCATATAATTCTTCTTTATTCCTAAGATCGTTCAGCTTTTCGTAGGGCATTTTGCAGTAGTCTCGGCAAACAAATTGAAGCACGATTTTCTTGGCACGCAGCACAGTATTCCGCGCAGCACGACCAACGAGCTGTTCAATGCACTTTTCTATAGCCTTCTGTTCATCCTTTGAAGGAACTCTGTCTTCGCTCAGAGAGCGAGTTGACGCAACCTAGAAAAGGCTCAAGTCATGCATATAATTTAGTCAAATTGGCACCGTACCGAGTCATCGGTAGTAACACTTCCCTCCCGGACACTTCGAGTTTCAACATCAGTCTCAGGAGGCAGGAAATCTTTAGAAGTGGCATGGAATGCTTTCTCGGCGGAGGAGGGTGTTGGTAATGTGATCATCTCAAGCGGTGTAACCTGGCGCTGCATCCGAGACTGGTTCATCGTTTTCATTCATTAAGGGGCATAGAACACTTACCCATTTGGCAATTGTCCCTGCTAATTGCCACTTGTTACCTGCATGACGCAAGTTATGGTCATTGCAGATATGCCAGAGGGTATCGCGGGCGCAGTCCTTTCCATTGAGCTGCTCACGAAGACACTCGGACTGCTGAGTTGCCCGTATGGTGTCGTACCACTTCTTCATCTCAGAGTCCGAGGGTCTTGGAATTGTTTTAGTGTTTGATGACGCTGTCCCATCACTGCCTACAGCAGATGTGTCGATGCCCCAGACTTGCCGACAATGATTCTGGAAAAGCCCGGCGTCAAAAAGGTGCATAGGCTCAATAGCCATAAATTGAATAGGGTTCCAATAGGGCAAATCGAGAAGGGGGGACCACCTGAGACCATGGTTTTTGAAGAGGGTTTCTTGCTCGTGAAGACTTTCTGCGTCGCGCCATTGCCTTGCGATCTTCATGTGTTCAACAACATCTCGTCGTGGCCAACTATCTTTGTCTAGGTTTTCGACATCTTGTACCTTTAAGTTGCAGTGCGTGCAGAAATAAGTCGCTGTTGGACTCGCAAACCCACCAGCCTGCCGTGCAGCCAGCATATCTGAGACGACGGGAACAAGTATTGCCCGAACTCGGCAACCCTGTTTATGTCTTGCCGTTCGAGAATACAGGACGCCGGGGTCAAAGAACTCCAGCAAGACATTAATAAGAAGTTTTAAACTATGGTTGACGTCAGAAAGCGAGGGCTTCCTGGGTCCAGGAATGATGCCAGCGAGAAACATATTTTCAGGACGATAACGCAGGTGGGGGGGAAGATTAAGCACGATCAACCAAATAGCAGTGGATGAGACAGTTTGTTTAGCTTCTTTCATGTGAAACGGGTTAAAGCTATCCATCGAGAATGAAAAGGCTAGGCATATCTCGTCCACTGGCCCAGGGAGAAACCGTTCGCCTTTCTTGAGGAGAATCTTGCACAAGTGTCCCGCATCCCACATGTCCTCCATGTATTCTCTGCGAGGTCTCCGAAAGGCCTTGAAAATGTGGTCTTCAATGGTGGGCCTGGAGAGTAGTCGCCCAACCCACTGCTTCAGATCTTGCACCTCATACTTGCAGAGAGGAACAGTATACGTCTTGGCATTGATAGTGACAGTATTAAACAGGGGTTCACCGCAGGTGGGGCCGGCGCGAACGCGACGGTGCGTACAGTGTATCGGGACGGAGACAACAAGCTGGGTGTCTTCTGCCATTTGCTGTCGGCCTTCTCCGGATCACGAGGGTCGTTTAAAGAAACGGGCGAATTCCTCTTCCTTGTACCAGTAAGGGAGTATTCATAGAGAAAATAGCACGAAGGGCACCAAACGTAGCTCTGGGTGACAGGATCAAGATCATACATTGTCAGGAGCTTTCGCGGGTCCATCAGTAGATCGCGTGCCAATGAACGAAGAGATGCTTGACTGTTCAAAATGCTCCTCATACCAGCAAGTAGGACCACCGCGCCGCGATGGGGAAGACGGTATAGAACACACATGGCCAAGGTCGTCACATAGACGGCAAGAAGCGTCGGATTCTTAGGATGTCGCGTTACAAAATAGCTTTCTGGGAAATCTTCAGTCACAGTAACAACAAGCAGTAATATAGACATAACCTGTGTTAACTATAGCGTCCTTGATGCTTCGCTTGCTGCGTTGACCAGACCACTTGATTCCCTTTAACCTATTTATTCTAATTAATTCCTGGATGACACGATCTTCCGCGATTTCCTTCCTGTCGGTTACGTCAATTGATTCGAGTATATCCAGAATGTCGCAAAGGTGGGCCTCGTGCTCAAGATAAAGTTGATTCTTTTGGGCTGACGTCAATGCGTACAGACCGACATTGGGGCGCCTTATTTGCTTAAGGTCTTCGTTCAGGTAAGGACCACTCTTGAGAGGGTCATTGACAAACTGCAAGGGGCCGATGTTGGGCATCCACTCAGAACGCGCAGAAAGCTCGGCATCTAGGAGGGGGAAAATGTCCATAGGTGTAGGACCAGACATTGACTCAAGATGAAAGCAATATGAGAGGGCGAATACTTTCACTTCACGGATAAAGGACAATAGCTAGATTCCGACCATCATTTCACAGTCTAATATGCATGATCAGATGTCATCATTACATATCGAATCGGCCCATTCAACCAGACAGGTCGAGAACGATGACACATCACCATTGTTACCTATTTCTGGGTCGGAGGTCAGAATTTATATGGTGATACTTTTCTGGGTTAGCATTACTAGCCTTACGTGACGGGCGCTCATGGCAGTGACGGCCATCATCGTTACTCCCTCGTCATAAGTTCGGAAGCTCATGGCGCAATTTGCGTTGCCGGGGTATTGAGAGGAACAAGAAATAAGAGAAGCATATTATGTTGTAAGACATTACAAGTCAAATACCTGTGCTCACATTACAACGTATGGCACCACAGGACTAGGACAATCATCACAAACTTGTCCATATTCATCTTCACTCTCTTCGGTCCTGCGACCACCATATGACTGACCTCAAACTAGTTATCCCTCGTGAACCTAAACCAACCTTTGATCCCATTGGCAGACACGGCAGTCCAATCCAACTGTGTCGCGGCCAAGAGGATTACTAGGTTGCACGTGATAATAGCAATCGAAACAAGTGTCTGTCAGGAGCGCGTTAATTGCTGTGCGGGAAGGTCTGAGAACTCTTTATCTCACATATCCAGTGAGATATGCCCGGCCTCGTCCCATCTCCACTTGTGACTTCCGTTGTGCAGGCTTTTTCGAACCACTCTCCTGAATCCAGTACCGAATCACCGATCTAGAAGCCTTCTCAGAGATACCTGTAACAATTTGGCGAGCGTCTCCCGCACTGGAGTACGCCTGGGCGACGCACAGGATAAGTGATATGCAAGGGTATTTCTGTGTGACAACACACACCAAGGCTTGCACAATATCGCCTGCTATTGAAAGAGCTCTTAATCTCAGCTTTTGCTCAAAAGAATGAATAACTCACGGTTATGTTGAAGTCTATCTGCTAGCGCCCAATCCGTTGCAGTGGTGATACGAGCACATCCATCAGACGTGCCAGACAACACCGCGCTGTTGCCATGAATGAAGGTGATGGGAAGGATGACATTTTCAGGGATTGGGTGGGATGTGGTGTGTTGATACGAAGCATCCATAAAGTGATTCGAATCTAAAGAATACCAATCGATGCCATCATAAAGATTGGTAAGCGCAAGGATCTTCTCATTGTGAGAAACAATAGAACATCCTCTACATAATTAATAAGCAAGATTGGCACTGAAAACAGTTAGTCGTACATTTTGCACGCGCGAGGGCGGATACGCCACTTGATTTCAAGGGTCTTCAAGTTCCATGCACTACCAAACATTGGTAAGATCGAAGTTGACAAGCTAGTAGACGGACAAAGACTTACATCACACCATGATCCAGGTACGTTACCAATAGCAGGTTACCACCACCTAAAAAGTGAAGGGAACGCGCCATAGGTTCTGGGAGGTCTTCATCCAGCTCTGGGAACTTGACGGGATCTGGAAGAAGACGAGTACATTCCCAAGTAGCTGTAAAATATTTGGGTTAGCATAGTTCCTCGGCAACCAAGAGACAGCGAGCACACACCGATCGTTGCTTGCTTCACTAACTGAACAGCCTTTCCCAAGCCGATAGCTAGCCAAATGCCATTCTCCGCGATGCAATGAACGGGGCCAGGCACACAGTTGATGATGTGATAGTATGGGTTTCCCTGTAAACGAGACGCTCAACAGAACATTCAACACAGTCGATTGGATCAAGTCAGATGTTGAGAGACGCTCACACTAGTTGAACCGTCAAGGCTTATTGTATGCACATCACCAGTTGCATCACCAGCGAGAAGTGTGTGGCCAAAACGAGAACGCCAAAGCAATATTGTCACTGGGGCTTTTACCTGAAACCGATGGACTTCGCGGCCGCTACCATTCCCCAGGAAGATAATAATAAGGCCATCATCGCTCCACTGGCAAAGAGCGACCCATCAGGAGAGAAAGCAAGCGCATTGATAGAATCATGATGTTTCTGAATAGTCTTCTTCAGCAAGTACTGACCCATGCTATGAGATAAGAATAGGGATGAGAGGTTAGAGGTCCCCTTTCACCTCATTTAAATATAATACGGCAGACAATAGGCATCTGTGTTTCTATTTACAGCGTACAATTGGTAGCCTTCTTAGGAATCTGGCCGGTCTAGAAAATTATTAAACCGGGTGCCCAAAATGTGTAAGCAGGAAAATAAACCCTTGACAAACGACAAATGATGCATGTTGGACAAATCAGGGGTATACAAAACAAAGAGAGCCGGGCGAGCGTGAACTGCACCGAATGTTGGAAGTGGTCATGCAAGCTTGAATCAGAGGAATCGGATATGATTAAGTGGTCACTCGCGTATGGCAATTCAGCGTCGCACCACGCCGCCTTGGTTCCTGGCATTCATTAGAGCTAAGATTATTAGAGACAAAGAAATGAACGCAACACCTACGTGCTACGGGATAAGAGACATCAAGACTGGCCACGACGGCATTAGCCCAGCCACACGCCGAACGATGTCAAAACCCCAAGCGCCTAAGGCCTAGAAATCTGTGGGTGAAACGAGGAATTGCGCGGAAAGAGCGGACGACGCGTAGACGATGTCGAGAAAAATGAAAGTGGGTACTCACCTGCTGACCTCCATAAACGGAGCAAGACACGCCCGTGATGGTTCACGACGACGAGCAACTCCCCCACCGAGGCAACCAGACGGCGCATCGAGGTCGCTCGTGAAGGGTGCCGTGCGGAAATGAGGAAAATATACCAGACGAGATGGACAAGGTGGTGGGGGGAACACCGAACGTCGACCAATAGATTCCACCGGATCATCTCAAAATATGCTGCGACAGTCATTTCCGTATGTTCAAGGGCCACGCGGGAGGGGAGGGGTCGTCGGGGCTGCTAAGTCGAGGTGTTGGAGAGCTTGGCCATGCATAGAAAAGTAATCAGAGCACTGACCTGGACGTTACCAGACAGAGGGATGGACCTGTAGACGTGGGGAAACTCCCCGCTCACACCTTACGATAAAGTAGGCGTGAGGAAGGAAATGGTTGAATTTCGAGTGACGACATACCAACGGTTGGGGCCACAAACTGTAGTAGCGGCGGAGAGCCGCAAAAAATATTCTGAGACTTCCCAAGTGGAGGTGAATGCCTAGCAGTAGAGGGGTCAGATATAGCAACCATGAACGAGAAGGTCGGGGTGGAGGGAGAGACGAGACAGATGATGGATGGAAAGGAGAGTGAAAACTCGCCTCGGTCGTCGGAGCGCAGTCACCGCTACGAAGCAACCTCATTGTGTGAAGTCGTGGCAACCAGACGGCCATTCGAAGCTGCCCCACAAGGAGTAGGTTGCGAATAGACGAGCATCCAAATCAGAACAAGGTTGAAGGGGGGTTTGCATCGAACGCTCCCACCAAGGCAACCAGACGAAGAGTCAAGGTTACCCCACGAGGGGCGGCGTGTGGGAAGAGGGAAACATTGCGTCGGACAGTGTAGATATCAAAGAAATAGGGAGGTAGTTAGGGGGTGGAACATGGAAAAAAGGGTGGGGGAGAAGGATGGCTTGTGTATAACGCGTGGACTTTGACCTTTCTCTCCGAAAAGGTTTCCCATATGGAAGTCGCGTGTGCTTGACTACTTCAAGCTTTTGCTTTCCTCAGGCTCATATGTTTTCACACCGCACCGTCTGGTTACTTCGATGGGAATGTGCGCTTCCCCTGACCATCCTTTCTTGGTGTCTACAATCTTCCTCACCACTCTCTCCGTACGGAGCCCTTCGCGAGCGACCACGACGCACCGTCTGGTTGCCTCGGTGGGGCGTTGTTCGTTACGTGACGCTCATCTTTCGCCTGGCCTCTGTCGCGAACCATCACGGACGTGTCTCGCTCCGTTTATGGAGGGCAGTAGGTGAGTACCCATTTTCATTTTTTTCAACACCGTCTACGCAGCATCTGCTCTTTCCGCGCAACTCCTCGTTTCACCCACAGATTTCTAGGCCCGAGGTCCTAGGAGTGTTGCTTCGTGTCTTCCCTTCCGCTGTCGCCGCGGCGCGACCATTAAGCCTCTCCGACCTCCGACCCACCGCCGTTTACTAGTGGGCCGTATTGGTCGGTGAGCCGCGTCGGCAAGCTTTTGACATCGCTCTGCGTGTGGCTGGGCTAATGTCGTTGTGGCCGGTCTTGATGTCTCTTATCCCGTAGCACGTAGGCGTTGCGTTCATTTCTTTGTCTCTAACAATCTTAGCTCTAACGAATGCCAGGAACTGAGGCGGCGCGGTGCGATGCTGAATTGCCATACGCGAGTGACCACTTAATCGTATCCGATTCCTCTGATTCGAGCTTGCATGATCTTTCCTCTCAAGACCACTTCCGACATTCGGTGCAGTTTGCGCTTCGCCCGGCTCAGATTGCCATCAAGACCCTAGCAACTCCAATCGCCTCACGTACATCCGATCCCCAGGTCAGTCCCCATAGATTTGCTGAACGTGCCTTGTACTCATGATCAATGCGACCGAATAGTGCCGATGTCGTGCGTTCGTGACTCGAGTCTATCATAGTCACATAATGCTATCCCAAATCAATACGACAATGGTCTCTGACCTCCGACCGGGAGGTAACAATAACAATGCGTATGTGCAAGTGTGGATATCCAATTCGTGCAGTCGTGATCATGACTCGAGTCGAATTCTGCCGACGATATCCATCATGGTCACTGGCGCCGCGACTCATTAGTACTCACTGGTCACGGTAAGGCTAACCCAAAATAGTATAACAATGGACCCTGACCTCCCAGCCTTGAAGCAGGTGAAGACGACAACGACGATGCGATGTCAAAAAACAGCCGCCCCGAATTGTACTTCAATGGACCCTGATTTCTGACGCGAGGGCGAATAACGAAGGCGGGGTCTTGTCGTGGTATTGGGATATGTGTAAGCGCTTAAGCGGAGAGAGTGGGGTTGCTCTGCAGCACAGCGACCGTTAGTTCGTTCCAAGATAGGCGACTTTGAATGCCAGGAGCGCCAGGCGTAATCTTGAATCCCTTTTGTCTGATGTGAGTAACTCCGTGATCACGAAGGTCTTTAAATCTGTCGGACACCCAGCCAATCACTAGTTTGTGGTTTCATTTCAAGTTCTACGTATTACGAACTTCGTAAGTTTCAAAATGTACGCGTCAGGCTTAGCAGACGCGGTATTTAAGGTGCATGCGGACACACTCTGGATATGCGGGAGCGTTCACCTTCTGTCCTTCGCCTCCCCCTTCGCCTCTATCTGTTTGTTCGCTCCGCATAGGCAATGGTCATCCATTGTCGTACACTGTTTAACGTCCCTGCAAGTATTTACCGTTTTTATCTCTGCATTTGACTGGTTTTCATTATTGATACTTCAGACCAGACCTTCTTGCGGTATCTGGTTATTTGTGGTCAAGATGGCCTCGCCGACGTATTACTTTCACCTTTGATGCAGTCCTTCCTCTTCACAGGGGTGTGATCGATCCCCCTCACGTTGATGTCGAGGCTGCATTTTTCTTACCAAAGGCTTCCCCGCCCGAAGTGTTCGATACACTCATCCATGTTGCTGGCCACAAGATCTTAATTACTGGCTATGTCGATAATCGCCTTGGCCCCAAACCCTAACTTACAGCGTGACTTTCCTCTTATTCCCTGGAAAGGGGAAATAGCTGTTTCTGTTCATTGGGAAAAAGAGGCCTTATGTTTCTCGTGTGCCACCCAGGTCTTTGATTCGTTTTGCCATTGTTCAGTGAGTTTTTATTTCATATTCTCATGGTTGTCCGTTCTAACTTCATTCAGATACATGCAGGCTTGCATTGCTCAGTGGAGATTGGAGCCCCATTTCCGTCTTATATGAAGAGGTCTGTCCTATGCTCTCATGCATCTGAACCCTCCAACATCATTTCATCCTAGCATTTTGGCCTGGCCTAGGTGTTAGTAGCCAAGGTGTAAGCGCCCTTGCAATCCATTGAAGTTGGGTACGGCCCATTGGTACGGCCGGGGAACGTTTAAGTAAGCGGTTAAAATAACTAGAACGGCGCGACGGCCCTTTGGGCCGTCTCTTACATTCTTTTCGACGATTTCGTAGGGGTCGACTCAAGTCAAGTTACGATTCGTTTATAGAGTACAGGGTCAGTACATACATGATGAACGTTAAAATCTCAAATACTTTCCTTCTCACTGTTATTTTGGTCGTATACGAAAAGAAACAAAAGTGAAGCGAGAGGAAATTGAGGCACGCGAAAGGCTGGGAAAGCAGGGAAAAATGAAACATAGTCCAGATTCAGCTGCAAAGTCCGCTCTTATCTGCTCCGCTCTTATGGTACCCCCCGTGCTTTATAGTGTAATGGATTACAGTACGTAGCGAACATGAACAGGTGCATACGTTGTAAGGGACACTTGCCAACTTCGCAACAGAACAATATTTTAAAAAAAAAGTTGGAGCATGTTAAGAACTAGCGCCAGACATCCCGTACTGTCCCTACTGTAATTGCTCAGACCCCCCAATCGTCGGACAGTCACACTTTGTCACGTGTTTCAAAACGACGCCAAGGCCGTCAAATGGACTTGTTCGCTTGACCTGCACCTAAGTCAGACGCAGACGCATAACAGAAAGGTAGACTTACACGTGTGAGCCCTCACTCAAACGAGATAGTTTCTGCGTCACCAA
>WTXK01000660.1:0-23503 GCA_025769895.1 Lactarius psammicola
CCAAGCCATTATACACTTACCCCACCTACACCTATGGGGCGCGCCCTTGCTACGCTGTGGGGGATATGGTGGTCTTCCAAGCATCGTTTGAGGACAGGGAGAGAGTCGACAAGGCACTTGAGGCCTTGAAAGACATATCCCTTTGCGCGGAGGTGCACCGTCTCTGAACCCTGCAGAGGGAAGGGAGCCGACTCGAACAAAGGCTGTACGAGTTGGAACGGGTATTGGCTGACTTGGATAAGGAACAGGACCAATCAGTAAAGTGATTGGAAAGAGCCGGTGCGCTGGACAGAGTAGAAGAAAAGATGGCTAGCTGGATCGAAGGTGCAAGTTCTCGACATGGTCGTCGTGCCTGAAAAGGGGGTGATGATACGGATTGCAGGAAGTACAGAACCTTACTAATACTTATGACTGGGTTAGTAAGAGTATATGTGTCATGGACTCATCACATCAGTCAGCAGTAGAATCACATGTCTTTATAGACTGTGAGGTAGTATTGCTATTTGTTGTACGGATTGGAGAGGAGCTTTAAAGCTGCCTCGATATATGTATATAAGTCATCATATTGAGACCAAGGCTCTTTAGCTTGGTCTTCTTCAATTTCACTTCCGACTTGTACTCCTTCTCTCACAGTAGGAAGATCCATTGCTCCTCATTACCTTCAAACGCCGTTGGCCTAAGGACACGAAGTGTTACGATTCTGGACACTTTTCTTTTATTACACGATTACTTTGACTCATTCCCATTCATATCCATACAAGTGCCGGACTTACCTCATGCTGATTACTCATATGACTCATTGCTGACTGATGCGTTGTTCTATGGCCTTCTATGGCATTCTTTTCCTAATATCACATGTTATTGTACAATGACTCATTCCTAGGACCCAGATCCTAGGATCGCACCATCTGTTTGTGACTCTTTGGTGCTGTACTAGTATATAAGTCGCTCTCTACTTAGCTTGTACAGTAGACTCGACTTCTTCTTGAATCACATCATACTTCAGTCTCACAGACTCTAGAGGGATTCCTTTCTGAGGATACCTTTAGTTGAACGTGTGGGCCTTCGTCTATTGCCTCGCCTCTGTTATTCAGAAGGACCTTCGAGTCACTTCCTCTCACTCTTGTTGAGCCCTGCTCCAAGTAGTATCATCGAACTCAGTCTTTAACAAGACTTTCGACTTCTACCGAACTTGACTTAGTTGCACGTCGCATGATCGCCTGTGTGAGCGTAACATTAAGTCGAGTCTCTACTCTTGAACCACGGTGGCTTCCCCAAAGAAAGGAAAAAGCCATGCTGAAGCGCAGTTCCAGTCCGAATACATTGAAAGAACCAGAGAAGACACTCTATCTAAAGCAGTTAAAGGAACAGTTGTCTGGGTTGAAGAAGGAGAAAACGAAGGGTATTGCATCTACGACCGAACCTCAGGATACACTCCTGTGGAATATCTTGAAGACCTTCGCAAGTGGGCAATCGTAGTCAAGAGCAAAACAAGTGGACAGTGGTTCACCTTTCAACTAGTGCCACCCCACTTTTAAACAGGACTGATTCACTCAAACAGAAGTCTTTTTGGCATACCCACTGACCCACCAGTGCAAGTTGACGCACCAGAAGAAACAACCCAACCAGAAGAACCACCCCAACAACAGACCCAAGCACCAGACATGTCACAGACGCAACCTGTTCAAGCCTCAACAAGTACCACCACTCCATCTGCGCCCCTCAGAGGCAGCGGTGGAGGAGGAGCCCCTGCACCTGCACCAGGAGGTGGAGGTGGAGGTGGAGGTGGAGGTGGAGGTGGAGGAGGAGGAGGAGGAGGAGGCGCACCAGGAGGAGTACCAGCACCTGGAGCAGCCCCAGCAGGCGCAGCCCCAGCAGGAGGAGGAGTACCCGATGGAAAACTCGGAGGAAACCCTCCCACAGAATTCAATGGGGATCGCGGACAAAGCAAAGCATTCCTTCTCGATTTCACCATCTACCGAGGCATGAACCCAAATGCTGCAATACTTCGAATCCCTTATCAGAGGGCTATGACGTTTCTGTCCTATATTCGAGGACCATTAGTGCAAGACTGGGTACAAGAACAAGTTAATTGGCTCAACGATCAAATTGGCACGGGGGTGCTACCAGCTGAAGAAAATCTGTGGAACGAAGTAGAGATTCGATTCCGCCGCACCTATACCGATACTTCAGAAAGGCAGAAAGCGCAAACCGATATTTCTAAACTAAAGATGGAAGGAGGAAACATTGACGACTACAATGCAAAATTCGCCAACCTCGCCAACAAAGCAGGATATACTCTCAATGAAGAAGTAACCCTCAATATGTACGCCCAGGGATTACCATTCAAACTAATGGAAAGTATCCTTCGACAACATCGACCTGTAAATTGGCGCGATTGGACAGAAGCTGCTGTTGAACAGCAAAGAATATATAACCTTCTCCAAAGCCACTTGCGCAAGCCAACGAATAACAACAACCCTCGTCGCGAACAATGGCGTCGAAATATGTATACCAACAATCGAAACCCCAATGCTATGGACATTGGAAGAACCCGCGCAAGAGCTACTATGACAGATGAAGATAAACAACGGTACCAACAGGAGGGAAGATGCTT
Source organism: Lactarius psammicola (assembly GCA_025769895.1). Lineage (NCBI taxonomy): Eukaryota > Fungi > Basidiomycota > Agaricomycetes > Russulales > Russulaceae > Lactarius > Lactarius psammicola. The sequence goes on from WTXK01000660.1 coordinate 2,618, forward strand.
CAGATGTGGTAATAAAGGACACATCTCACGCAACTGTCCGCAACGTCAAAACACCCAAGTATCTGTCGCAACGACCTCTTCCACCACCCCAACTACACCCACTGTAGTTGCCATGGTCAAAGTAGAAGGAAGTACCAATATGAAGGCCTCAGAGAAAGCAGCAGCCTATATTGCGGCTATGCAAGCTGACTCTGATGACGTCAAAGCAGCTCTTGAAGAACAACTATTTGGAAAGCAGGGTTTTTCCAATGCTTGAACCCTGCGGCCTGGGCTAAAGCGATGAAGATTAGCATGTATCATAGCAGATACCGATCTATGCGAATTCCAGTTTTATTTGAATCTGCACACGTGACGGCTGAAAGACAAGTGCTCATCGATTCAGGAGCAACCGACAACTTTATCAGTAAAAATCTGATAAACCGACTCAAGATCTCTACACTACCGGTAGCAAAACCGATCAAAATATGGAATGTAGATGGAACCCATAATCAAGATGGCGAGATTACGCAATTCACTGATCTCGAAGTTACAACAGGGAACCAAACCAAGACGCTTCAATTCCTCATCACTCATCTAGGATCTGATGAAGTAATATTAGGATATCCCTGGCTAACCGCTTTCGAACCCAAAGTACACTGAAAAGACACCACTCTAGACAAAGAATTCCAACCAGTAGTAATCACAAGCTTGGGATATGTGTCAGTCGCCAACCGAAGGATCATAACGGAAGAACAATGGGAACAACAAGTAGAAGAAATTCCTGATGAAGTAACGCATCTACGCAAAACCACCACGGCATCAGAATTGGCACAAAAAGCCGCTGACAAAACAGTAAAAACATTTGAAGAAAGAGTCCCAGCTGAATACCATCGCCATCGAAAAGTCTTTGATGAAGAAAGTTCACAACGGTTCCCGCCACCGCGACCCTGGGATCACGCTATTGACCTGATGCCGAATGCACCCGCCACTATCAACTGCAAAATCTACCCCATGACTCAAGTAGAAGACAAAGCACTAGAGGAGTTTGTTGACGAACAATTAAAAAAAGGATATATTCGACCATCCAAATCCCCTTACTCGTCACCCTTCTTTTTCATCAAAAAGAAAGATGGCAAACTCAGACCAGTGCAAGACTATCGAAAACTCAATGAGTTGACAGTGAAGAATCGCTATCCACTACCACTTATCCCTGAATTAATCGACAAAGTGAGAGAAGCACGAATATTCACCAAGCTCGACATTCGATGGGGGTATAACAACGTACGGATCAAACCAGGAGATGAATGGAAAGGCGCCTTTAAAAATAACAAGGGATTGTTCGAACCCTGTGTTATGTTTTTCGGACTCACCAATTCGCCAAGCACATTCCAAACAATGATGGACACCATTTTTCGTGATCTAGTAGCGCAAGGATGGGTGGTGATTTACATGGACGATATTCTCATTGCTACACCCAACAATCTCACCACACATTGACAATTGGTCCACCAAGTACTGGATCGACTGGACGAACATGATCTATACCTCAAACCAGAAAAATGTGTATTTGAAGTATGCAAGGTCGAGTATCTGGGACTTATCATTGGCAATGGACAAGTAAAGATGGATCCGGTCAAGATACAAGGGGTACATGAATGGCCGACACCTACGAACCTCAAAGAAGTACGCGGATTCCTGGGATTCTGCAATTTTTATCGTTGCTTCATACGAGGATTTTCCGCAATTGCACGACCCCTCAATGATCTCACCAAGAAAGAAACCCCGTGGGAATGGACTAGCGCAAGGAATAAAGCTTTTGAAGAACTCAAAGCAAGAATTAGTGAAGCCCCGGTATTACAATGCCCAAAACTAGATGCACCTTTCAAAATAGAGGTTGACGCATCTGGCTTCGCAATCGGCGCAGTACTGAACCAAGAAGGAGATGACAAGAAAATGCACCCAGTGGCATTTTTCTCTGAAAGTTTCACTCAAACAGAGCGAAACTACGATATATACAATCGGGAACTATTAGCAGTCGTCAAAGCCCTTAGGACATGGAGAACGTATCTTGTGGGATCTCCACACATCACCACTATCCACACCGATCATGCCAATCTCATCTACTGGAAAGAACCAAGAAAAATCAGTAGAAGAATTGCACGTGAGTTCTAAGAGCTGCAAGAATACAATTTTGTTCTCAAATATGTCAGTGGAACAAAGAACGCAAGGGCCAATGCACTATCCAGACATAGTGATTACGATGAAGGAGAAGAAGACAATGGCGACGTCACAGTCCTTCCTGAAGAACTATTCGTCAATTTAGCGGGAACGGAAGACGAATCGATTGACGAACTCTCTATGTGGAGCGAATTGAACCACCATAACACGCCAAAGTCAGAATGGATCAATGCCCACAACCTGTACCAAGATGATGTCAAAATGTGGTGTCACGAAGGAGCTCGAGTTGCCAATGTCGAGGGCAACATTGAACTTAAGAGGGGGGTAATTTCCCTTTTTCATGATCCTCCCCATCGTGGACACCCTGGTATCGCCAACACACATGCCCTTCTCAAAGAAAGATATTGGTGGCCACGACAAAAAGAAGACGTAGAAGAATACGTTAGAGGATGCGCGATTTGTCAAGCCAACAAAATTAACACTCACAGGCAAAAACCCCGACTATTCCCTATCACCACCGACCTGGAAGCGCAACCCTTTGAAGTAGTCACTATGGACTTCATCACTAAACTACCACAGTCAAAAGGATTCGACACCATACTCACCATTACGGATCACGACTGCACAAAGGCTGCCATCTTTATCCCATGCAACGAAACAATCACAGCAGAAGGAGTAGCACAACTGTACCTTCAACACGTATACCCACACTATGGACTACCAAAGAAGATGATCACGGACAGGGATCCTCGTTTCATTTCGACCTATATGCGCAACTTATGTCGAACACTGGATATCAAACAGAATATCTCATCAGCATATCATCCACAAACTGATGGACAATTGGAATGCACTAACCAATGGCTTGAACAGTATCTTCACCATTGGAGCAACGTTCAGCAAGACAATTGGGTCGACCTTCTTCCTATCGCCCAGTTTGCGCACAATAGCTGGCCCAATGCAACGACAAAACGATCTCCTTTCAAGCTGTTAATGGGATGGACACCAAGAGCAACAGGAAATGAAGAAACGACGAATGCACCAGCAGTAGACAAGAGGATAGAAGATATGAAGGAAGCAAGAAGGAAGGCGCAAGAATGTATTCACCATGCGCAAGTACTTATGGCAGAAAGAGGCAGACGCACCTTTACCCCATACAAGGAAGGAGATATGGTTTGGTTAGAGGGCGTAAATTTATGTACTCATTACCCCACTTCCAAACTAGCGCCCAAAAGATACGGCCCTTTCCCCATCAAGAAGGTCTTATCTCAAGTGTCATACGAACTAGACCTGCCAAGCCGGTGGAAGATACACCCGGTGATCCATGCGAATCTCCTGACACCCTATAAGGAGACGGCGTTGCACGGGCCAAACTTTACCTGACCATTACCGGAGCTTATCGATGGAGAAGAAGAATACGAAGTGGAGCAGGTTCTAAATTCACGCCGACAAGGCCAAGGACGCAAGCTCCATTTCCTTATCAAGTGGAAAGGATTTCCCATGAGTGACAGTACGTGGGAACCTCGGGAAAACCTCACCCACTCTCAGTCTGCGATAATGGACTTCTATCGCCTACACCCTAACGCCGAAGGAGCGCCCAAGAGGACATAAAAGACAAAGACTCCTAGGCCAAAACGCATCCTCATCACTCCCCACTTTGAACTCGAACCACTATCACTGAAATGTCTCCCTCATCTTTTGACCTATCTGGCATCGTTCAAGACGAATATGAGTCTGTAGGTGAACATCGCGCCTATCAGAACATAATCGTCCCTACGGCACCAGTTCCTGTCCAGACCCCTCCTCCCCTTATGATCGGATCCCCTGACATACGTCGAACTCAGTTACTGGAATCTGAAGTTTCCACCCCTACGTTTCAACCCTTTCCCTATGCACCACAGTGTTACGTTCAGCCGAACGTCTGCCTGACTGAGGCGTGTGGTCCCTTGTATTTGATAAAGAGGAAAGTCTTGCGTAAGTTGACCTGCTGGAATACGACTGTCGGTACGTTGACGTCCTCCTTCAGACAGGAATTAGAGTCGATAGTGAATAGAAAGAATCCCGCTTTAGGACTGTAGTGGAGAAGCACACAAGTGGAGGAGAAATCCCAAGGAACTAGGCTGATTGTCCAAGAAGTCAAAGCTACCGAATACAAGTGAAGGTAGTGCAGTACTTATACTACGATGATCTAGTATTAGAACTCCTCTTGAATGTGAAACCGATATAAGGGAACCAATAAGGTATCAGCGATAAGGGTGAAACATAGAACAAGTCCATCAGAACGATATAGTCAGGAACTGATCCATGAGGCGATTGTTACGCCCTAGCAGGGGCGTTGTGCAAGGAGTGATTCAAGGGTTCAGAGTGTCTGTGAGGACACACACTAATAGATGAGCAAAGACGTCTATTGTCTGTGATGCTACGACTCTAGTAGTGTCTAACAGATGTTATGCACAGTGTGCACAACTGACTTAGTGATAGGACACCTAGTCCGAAGTGTGAGACACTTCTCTACGCCTAATCTTGGTGGCGAACTAAGTCAATCAGGTGTGGCGTTGTTATAGTACAACTGCAAAGACTTCGAGGGAGGGTTTGACTCGATTAGAGTCGAGAGAGGTGGTTCACAAGATGAGAGAGGGACTGTTCACACCAAAGGTACTAAGGCAAGGTTGCTAGATTGCAAACGAAGCCAAGTCTGGCTTCTTACAGTGTAAAGTACAAGTATATATAGTGCTCAAGTCACAAAGACGAACACACAAGGACAGACATATGTAAATGTTGTTATCTGGGGTTTTCTTATCCGAAGCGCAAGACAATATGGGGTAAACCACATGAAGAACAAAGGGGACACTCCAATGGAGTAACAAAAGATAACAGAACCGAAACAAAGGTAAGTGACAACATACATGTGAAAGGACTGAAGCGTCCGGATCATAACAGCGATCATGAGACAACAATGAGGCGAAACACATGCCACAACCATCAGATAAGAAACCACAAGACCCGTCACCTGTCAGGGCCATCAAACACATGTCCGATCCTTCCATCATCTTCCAGAACTTTCTAGGCTTCATCACGTGACTTGATCACGTGACTACTAGTCTTCCAACATAGGCGTTATCGTCGTCTTCATCCAATACCCAGTTGGCTATCATTCGCCGGACTTCTTCTTCTTCTCCTTCGTCTGGAGAGTCTTCATCTACTCGCTCCCGCGTCATGTGCCATAACTCTTGCTTAGTCATGCCCCATGGTCTTGTCTTTGCGGGTGTCGTAGGCGGGTTCATAACACACAGACTCCTCCCCCCGTATCCCCTACCCTCGTTGACTGTGACCATACCATCGCCACCGTTATCCAGGAAGAAGAAGTAGGACGACAACCACCTATTGAAGAAGACAATGGACTCATCGAGTACATTGACTACAATGCTGAGCCTGAGGAGGACAATGACGACGACCCTGGACTCCCCTTCTTTCCTAACATCCCTTCATCCTCACGATATTATCCCCTTATGATTCCCCGATCCGATGATGACCCGACCCGAGTAGTGGCACCATATATCTTTTACCATGACAATAATCAACAAGTGGTAGGATGTATGGGACGCAACCAACCTACTTATGCCAAACCCGTTTACCTTTGACCTGCTGACCCCCCTATCCATATTCCTATCCCTATCCCCAATGCACATCTCGCACAGTTCCAAAGAGAGCACCCTCGAGCATATGCCATAGATGAGGTAGTGCAAGACCTCGGCGACCCATGCATCAAAGCTGAGGTGTCACGTCTCCACGATGCTCTGCATAAGCAGACCACACTGCAGAAGCAAAGGGAAGATGTCGAGAAGCAGTTGAACCAACTGCAACGTGCTCAATTTGACACCGATTTGGAGATAAACGGGATTCGAAAAAGGATGGAAAAGGCAGATTTGGTACGCACCATAGCCGATTGATACGCCACCCTATACCTGCAGCGAACACGCGCGGATGCCCTTCCCCAACTTGCCATCCGCACCAGAGGTCCCGTCGAGTACCCCCGCCTTCATGACAACACCAATCGTAACCGCCACTCGTGCTGGCAATGTGGACAGATGGGACATAAAAAATCCCACTGCCCCCAACGTCGCAAGAAGCATTGTTGGTGGTGTGACAGCAACCAACATTGGGGCGTGGAATGTATTTTTCGCCGAATGAATGTGGTCGATTTACTCAACAAACCAGACCCGTCGACACGTCCTCGCTATTGCGGCAAGTGCTTCAACAATCACGCCACGCACGAGGAGTACAATTGTCCCAAGGCAATTGCATGCCGACACTGTGCCGAACGGGGCCCCCATGGCTTCCTCAAAACTCACAACTGCCCCAAAGATCGTCAACCGACTCCAACCGATGGCGATAACTGGGACCTGGGCAGCGAGTACGATGGGTCGAACTAGGAAGTTGGGGCAACTTCACACCAAAAGGGGGGGTAATGTTACGATTCCGGACACTTTTCTTTTATTACACGATTAGTTTGACTCATTCCCATTCATATCCGTATAAGTGCCGGACTTACCTCATGCTGATTACTCATATGACTCATTGCTGACTGATGCGTTGTTCTATGGCCTTCTATGGCATTCTTTTCCTAATATCACATGTTATTGTACAATGACTCATTCCTAGGACCCAGATCCTAGGATCACACCATCTGTTTGTGACTCTTTGGTGCTGTACTAGTATATAAGTCGCTCTCTACTTAGCTTGTACAGTAGACTCGACTTCTTCTTGAATCACATCATACTTCAGTCTCACAGACTCTAGAGGGATTCCTTTCTGAGGATACCTTTAGTTGAACGTGTGGGCCTTCGTCTATTGCCTCGCCTCTGTTATTCAGAAGGACCTTCGAGTCACTTCCTCTCACTCTTGTTGAGCCCTGCTCCAAGTAGTATCATCGAACTCAGTCTTTAACAAGACTTTCGACTTCTACCGAACTTGACTTAGTTGCACGTTGCACAATCGCCCGTGTGAGCGTAACACGAAGTATTGTCTTAGTGCCTTGAGTTGTATACTTCTCTAAGTTACATACTCATCATATTTGTGTCGCTACTGAAACTCACCTAAGTCAGGCATATGCCATGAAAGCGTAACATATATAAACCCTGTGTAGATGCAATAGTTCTCTAGTTCTGTCTTTGTCTATACTTCAGCAATATCACTGTCTTATCCATCCAAACTCTGTGTGCCCCTCTCTACTTCTCATCCCCATACTCAGTGTCTCTTAATTGAGGTCACTACATCGGAGCCTTGGCCTTTGTGCTATAACAATTGCCACACACAAACTTAGTATCTCCAGCATAGTGCAAGTCACACCAAGGTCCCTGCTGAGACCTTGACATAAGACAGAACTAACCACACTTCATCCCTCTTCAGAGGGACAGACACCACGTCGCACTCAGGCAGATTTAGTGCCTTAGCATCAGACTTAGATTCAGAGTCTACCCAAAGTACCAAGACATCACACAGTACAAACCCATAACAAGACCCAGCACCAACACAGTATCCTTTCCCTGCCCCAGAGCAGCTCAACAACTTATCACAAGCAGCAAGAGAACCTGCTATCTGGACTACCACAAACTTAGGGACTAACTACTATCTCCCCGACAACGGCACCCTACATCTCTTAGTATTTGCAAACTCGCAGTGGCACGCCGGGAACTATATCAACAATCAGTTACACACAGTAGAAGGAATACCAGAAGGAATACCCTTACCTGACTGGAGACAACTTGAGATCCTCATATGACACAATCAGCTGTTAGAAATAACAGAAGAAGTTAACACAGGAGTCGAAGAAATTACAAATGCACTTACTCTGATAGCATCCCTCCAAGGAACGCTTCCCCTTAATGCACCAATGTTTACTCCATCCATTACAACCCTACCCAGCCAACCAACACCCACCACCATACCTCCTGTGCAACCGACACCTATTATCGCCCCCACCGCACATAACACACCCACCACCGTACCCATTGTACACTCGGCACCTGTCACCGCCCCTACCACAGCAATGTCAGCAATCACTAGTGGAGCCCTTCGAGGTGTCCCACCCACTGTCTTCACCGGAGATTGCTCGAAGAGCAAGGCCTTCTTACGCGAATTCCTATGATACAAGCAGCTAAACAAAAATGTTGACATTATGAACCAACCATATAGCTGTGTGATACATGCACTGTCATACATCCGAGGGCCAAACATAGACGCATGGGTCGATTCCCAAGAAGCATCCCTTGAGGCAAAGACTACACGTGCCACAAATCCCATAGCCGAAACTGATGAAATACTTTGGAACAAGTTTGAAATGGCCTTTAAAGACATGTGGAAGGACTCTACAAGAACGCAGAATGCGTACGAACAGTTAATGAAGTTGGAAATGAAAAGTAATGATGTTGACACTTACATTGCCACCTTTGAACGACTCACTGCGGCAGCAGACTGGGAGCCTGATGCAAAGGGAACAATTGCATGCTTCTGAGTGGGACTTCAAGCAAACATACACCGACACATCCTGTTCAGAGAAAAGATGCCTGCAAACATGAACAAGTGGAAGGAAGCGGCACGTAAAGAAACGGAGCGCAACCGGGAACTCCACAACGCAGGGCTTGATAATTAAAACAACCAAAGACAGAAGCAGTATCAGTTCCAGACCATGTGACAGACAAACAATCAACATACCACAACTCAAAGAAACGACGGAGTAGTCCCAATGGACGTCGACGCAACAACCTCGGGTCCGACACCATGACTACCAAACTCACCAACAAGGAATGAAAGAAGCTATCATCAGAAGGACAATGCTTCTGCTGTCGCAAACAAGGACATATGGCCAGAAACTGTCCTCAGAACACGCAAAGCCAACCAAGTTGGAATAGTTCCGCGCAAACAACAGGTACCACTATGGACCCCACAGAACTGGCACAGAACAACCCCGGACCGAAGGTTCCGCTTACTAAAGCACAACAAATTGTGGCCATCGAAGCATCAATGACTGAAGAAGAACAAGGGGCATATTTGGACAACAGGAATATGGAAGATAATTACATGGGCTGCTGAGCAATGATCACCGAAGATGGAAGTGTTAACAACATGTACAGTAACAAAAGAGACTCAATGACAGTGAACATACACTTGTATATGTGGCATCGAGAAATGCAAGTCGAAACCCTGCTGGACTGTGGGGCAACCAATAATTTTGTTGATCAAAGAACACTAGAAACCCTAGGAATGGGGACAAGACCATTGAACCACCCCAGAGTCGTCCATAATGTGGATGGTATGATTAACAAAGACGGCACCATAACCGACTATTGCAACCTGTTCATTAAAAGAGGGGAAGACGTTGCCAGACAAACCTTTTTTGTGGCCAACCTGGGAAGGGACTGACTAATTCTGGGACACCCGTGGTTTAAAACTTTCAATCCAGAGATTGATTGGACACGCAACGAAGTGAAGGGAGAAGAAATCATCATTGAGACGGCAGGGTACCAGCAAAAGAAACGACCAATGAAGATCGATAACATTGCACAACAGTGGGCAGAACACGCAGCACAAACCAAACCAGTACAAACATCGGAAATCCCCAAAGAGTACGCAAGACACACAGCAGTATTTTCGGAAAAAGCGGCACAATGCTTCCCTCCAGCCCAAGAAGAAGATCATGTGATCACACTCACCAAAGAAGCACCAGCGACACTCAACTGCAAAATATATCCTTTAACTCCAGCAGAAAAAGCAGCTACAAAGGAGTTTTTGGATGAACATCTGGAAAAAGGCTATATTGTGGAATCAAATTCGCCATATGCTTCATCATTCTTCTTCAGAAAGAAGAAAGATGGGAAACTAAGGCCAATCATGGACTATCGACCTCTCAATGCTGTTATGGTCCAGGATACATACCCACTACCACTTATCAACACTATCTTAGAACAGCTTCAGGGGAAGAAGATCTTCACCAAGTTTGACATCCAATGGGGATACAATAATATTAGAATCCGAGAAGAGGACCAATGGAAAGCCATGTTCAAAACTCCCTTTGGACTATTCCAACCTCGCATCATGTTCTTTGGACTTACAAACTCCCCCGCCACATTTGCACGAACCATGAACAGGATGTTCCAACATCTCTTGAACAAATATCCCACAGAACTCTTTGTTTACATGGACGACATCCTCATAGCCACCAATGATGACATAACCCATCACAGACAAATCGTTCATGCAGTTCTGGATCTGCTAGAAGAAGAATCCTACTTTCTAAAGCCTTCAAAATGCACTTTTGAACGAAGTGAAATTGAATACCTCGGCATTATAGTCAATGGGGACCAAATCTCTATCAATCCAGTAAAAGCCAATGGCCTCAGAGACTGGCCCAGAGACCTTCAGACAGTCAAACAAGTTAGAAGTACCCTAGGAGTCCTGGGCTATCAACGTCCCTTTATCCCAAATTTCACCACCATAGCCTGACCATTAACCCAACTATTAAGAAAAGGAGTCTGGTTTGAATGGACCCCTGAATGTCATGAAGCACTCGACAAATTAATTACTATTGTATTATCCAATCCTGCCCTAAGGCAACCTGACATGGCAAAACCATTCCAACTTGAAGTAGATGCCTCTGCTTTTGCAACAGGAGCAATTCTATCACAAAAAGATCAGTGAGGAAAAGCGCTAGCTGTTGGCTTCCACTCCAAGGCTTTCACAGAAGCTGAACGAAACTATGACATTCATGACCGGGAACTACTGGCAGTCATCAGAGGATTTGACAACTGGTGCCACCTCCTTGCAGGATCCCCACACCCAATCACTGTTCTTACCGACCACAAAAATCTCCAATATTATTGAAACCCACAACATGTAAACAGACGAATAGTCCGTTACATTGCCAAACTAGCGGATTACAATTTTGTCATTCAACATCAACCTGGCAGTTTGAACAAAGCCGACGCTCTTTCCAGGCGACCAGACCACTATGATGAAACAAACGACAATGACACCATCACAGTCCTTCCACCACAACTATTTATTAATGCTGCCATATCCTCTTCCATAGATGATCGAGTACGAGCACATCAGATAAAACGACCTGAACTCCTAGCCAAATGGACCCTCACACATAATCTCACCAAACAAGACCATCTTTACTGGCACGGAAACCAATTAGTTGTTGTGGAAAACGACAGTCTTAGGAGGGGGGTAATTTCCCTTTACCATGACTCAACCACTGTGGGACACCCAGGAATTTCCAAAACTCTTTATGCAATTTCACAAGACTATTGGTGGCCAGGCATGAAAGATGCCGTTACCAATTATATAAAAGGGTGCGCCACCTGTCAGTCATACAAAAACAACCCTACAAATCCCAAACCGCCCCTTTTTCCCATCACCACTAATCCACATGCAAATCCATTTGAAACTATTGCCCTTGATTTCATCACAAAACTCCCTAAATCCCAAGAATATGACACCATACTTACAATTACAGATCATGATTGCTCTAAAGCCTCCATTTTTATCCCCTGCAAAGAATCTGTGAACACTGAAGGAGTAGCATTACTATATGCCAACTACGTACTCCCCCATTATGGACTTCCCAAGAAAATCATCTCCAACTGTGACCCTCGCTTCACCGCCGCATTCACAAAAGAACTGTGCAGGATACTAAATATAGAACAAAACATCAGCACAGCCTATCACCCCCAGACAGATGGTCAATCAGAAAGGACAAACCAATGACTAGAACAATACTTACAAATCTATGTTAATTACAAACAATCCGATTGGGCAGTGTGGCTACCCTTAGCACAATACACACTCAATTCTTGGCTCAATGCCACAATAAAGAAGACCCCATTTGAACTGATCATGGGACATATTCCACGCGTTCATCAATCCAATTGCATAACCAAAACCCCATCTGTCAACAATCGACTTCATCAAATTAAAGAAGCAAGACTACAGGCACAGGAAGCAATAAAGTGGGCCCAGGAACTCATGACAAAGAAACCCACATGGTTTACCCCTTATTGTGTGGGAGACAGAGTATGGTTAGATGCAAAGAACCTTAACATAACACATCCCACAGCCAAACTAGCCCCAAAACATTATGGATCATTCCTGGTCACAGCTGCCATTTCACACACTTCTTATTGCCTCAAACTTCCACCTCAATGGAAGGTCCACAACATCTTCCATGCTTTGCTTCTTACCCCATACAGAGAAACTAAGGAACATGGACCAAACTTCCCAGAACCAACTCTGGAACTAATTGATGGAGAACCGGAGTGGGAAGTGGAACAAATCATGGATTCTAGAAGCTGATGCGGACACATGGAATACTTAGTCAGGTGGCAGGGCTTCTCAGAAGCACATGATAGCTGGGAACCTGCTAGCCACATCCACGCTGACCAACTTATTACCAAATTCCATCGGCAAAACCCAAGCGCTGTTCAAATCATAGAAGATATAAACCTGACCACACCAACCACTTCCCTCATTATCCACACTCTCACTCTTACACCACTCACTGAATCAGCCACTATGTCTTCTCCCTCTCAATCCCCTTCTCCTCTTCCTCTCATTGAATGTATCTCATCTCCACTAACTCCCATCATGAGTAGCGATGAGGCTCCATTCTCCACAGCACCAGAGTCGCCCCCTCCTCTGGAGTTACCAGTACCACTAGCAACTGTCCCTCTTAGTCAATGTCTGTCAGCAGCTCAGGAGCACAGCATGGACAGTCATCCACATACTCCTAAAGTTACTGGGGACCCAATTCTGTCAGCTCCCCCACGAAGCCTCAGCCCAGACCCCAATCTCCTAGACCCAACCTTTAACGCTCCCTCTCCTGGCTCAGAGCCAATCAACTTCGATATTCACTCCAATGCTGTAGCACCAGTGGGCTATGTACGGTACGACCCTAACAATGCTATGCATGCTAAGTACAGCTTTAAAATCAATGTTGATGGAGAGGATAAGAATCCTCACTTCATCAAATTCAACATCAACCCCTACACACATCACCATACCATACACGAGTGAAGGGAAGAAGAAGCCCGGCCCTATGGTCAAGACTTAGTAGCCATTCCTTTTTGGGATCCCCTTCTTAGCGTCACCAATGATGCAGATCTCAGCCCCTTCCATCCTGTGAACCCAGATCATCGAGCCATTGACATAGCCATCACAGGACTAGGAGACCCAGGGGTTACTGCAGACATTGACAGATTTTGAGCACTATGTCTAGAAGAGGAGTTGCTAAAGAGACAAGAATGCGAAATCAAGCAAGCTTGAGCCACTTGGAGCAGCAATGTAATGCCACCACAGGGGCGTTAAGTACGACATGTACTTCTAAGTCAATCGTCAGACATTCTGGTAGAGCGAGTCGATCAAGACTCAGTCCGGGGATGAATAAGAGTTGAACAAGCGTCTGGAGCTTATCAACCTAAGTAAGGGAAGTCTGTGCTCAGGTACGAAGATGAGTGGGTTTCAGGGACTCAAACACAAGGGTGAGTCAAAGGGCAGTTTTCGTGAGAACTGATGTGGTATTTACACAAGAAGTCAGAACTGCAGTACAAGCCAGTCCGACTACGACCTATATACTAGTACAAGCCCCAAAGAGACAACAACAGGGCAACATAGTAGGTAAACAGATGGCGCCATAAGGAACATATAGGCGCGAAGGGTATCGTACGATATCAGGGATAGGATGCAGGCCTAGGTCAACTATCAATGACATGTCTGTGGACGTGATGGTCAGAGGACCAGGCAACAGTCATATCATGATGTATAGTAAGGGTTAGCAGTCATAGTATCGTAGAGGCATAAGGCCTCATCAGTCAGGGGACGAGTCACAAGGGATGTCGGGTGTGAAGGGAAGTCAAGGATAAGGAAATGAAGCTGTCCATGAAGGCAGACATGTGAGGGGTCTGGGTGCAAGGTGACGTCGAGGGGAAAGATAGCAAAGATATCAAAGATAAGGCTGTCCATGACGTACAAGGCGTGCGGGAATCAAGACAAGTCGCATGACACAGGGGAAAGAGTCACAAAGATAGGAATCCATAGATAGAGGGATGCGTGGCATCAACTTCAGGGAAAATGATGAGAAGTCCCCTTAGCAGTACGTCGCAAGGCAAGAAATCGTAACATTACCCCCCCATCTGACCCATGCTAGCCCCTAGCATGGCAGACCATCAGTCGACACGATCAACTGGGACAGGGGGACCGGACTTCTTCCAGGCGGCGCGCAGGTACTCCTCCTCCTCCTCAGTGGGTTCTTCACATAACCAACGTCCATCCCAAATGATCCAGGTAAAAACGTACTTGTCCTTGGCACCATAGCCCTATATCTTTCGATATGGCTTCGTCCAATCTTCAATCCGGGGTGGCGATGCCCACAGATCGTTGTTATCAGATGGGGTGTCACAGATAGAGGGGGCTTTGGTGGGGACGACTGCTTGTGGATCCAAATGGCGATGTTTGCGGTGATCGCTGGCGGTGGTAAGAGTGTCAATGGCAGTGGTAATGAAGAGGGATAGGATGGCAGATTGGAGTTCGAGCTGGTCAAGGAGGGACATGGCAGATACAGGGGTTGAAGTGGATGAGGACGGCGGCGAGTACTCCAAGCTACAGACGATGTCTGTGGTGCTCTCAAAGAGCTTTTTCTGGGTTGTGGGTCGTTCGTACGTGTTGTAGCAGGGAGGGATCATTGTAAAGTGAACGAGTGGTAAGTCCTTTATCCAAAAGGTGAAGAGAAGAGCGACAATGGTAGAGATGATGGGAGTGTCATGAACTAGTATGCCGCATTCATGACTTAGTTATACCAACGTACTAGCAATAGTACTTGCCACACTCAAAGAAAGGGTACTATCAAGTTGTCCGACTAGGACCCTTGGTTCCACCTCCCATATAGTAGGAAACCTGGGCTCTATGGTCCCACCATGTCCGTTTGCGCAAAAGTGATGAGTAGAGGCTTCCACAATATCGCATTTTCATTGTCGCCTGATGTTTTTGGATGATTTGACTTGTTATAATTTATGGACAGGGTCCAAACAAATTACTAACGGGTAAACAAGGATCTATTATTAGTATTAGAAGGTTCTACGACCTTCTATAGCCTTCTACCGGCTTCTACAGGATGTACTGCGGAGAAGGTCACGAGACCTAAGAGAGACTAACGCCATTGGACACTATTTATAATGCTTCCACTGTATTCCAGAGTATTCTACTGCGCACAGACCATGTAACTAGGTATATAAGCTAGCCTAATACTACGGACAGCCCTCAGACTGTCCACTTGTGACAATCACTTGCTAGACTCCCCTGTCCATTCTCTTCTACCATCATTGAATTGAATCTTTCCCTCGCAGTCCTGCTCGTGCTCAAGCCACTACTCTTGTTCCTCCTAGTCACCCTCCTCCTCTTCCCTATTGTTCGACGTCCTCTTTCGAGTTCCAAGTACAAACGGCCTCACTAATCAGTGAGTCCTTCACAGGGAGTAGATATGATAGATCGTGAGGCCCTCATGTGTGTTGTCAGCAGGTGGTCCTTATATCTTTCGTCCAGCCCCTTTGGCGGTAGGATGTTGCCAGTAGAAGTCGGCAATAAGGTCAGCTGAGTGTCGTACATTCTCTAGGGGTTCCCACGAGCTGTCACTCATGGGAAAACCTTTCCACTGGACTAGGAATTGAAGTTTGCGCCCTCGGCCATACAACCTTGATTGTAGGATGCGCTCTACTTCAAACTCCTCTTCTCCTTCGATAAGGTCAGGTGGAGGGTCGTGTGAAGTTTTCCCCATGTAGCTCCGTCTCCTTATATGGTGTAAGAAGGTTCGCATGAAACATGGGATGAATCTTCCAGGTCTTCGGCAACTCCAGCTCATAGGAGACGTCTGATAAGACCTTCTTGATTCGGAAGGGACCATATCGTTTGGGTGCTAACTTTGTGGTGGGATAAAAGGTCCGAAGATTCGTCCCTTCTAGCCACACTTGAGCACCTTCTTGATAGGGGATAAAGCGGGTCTTCCCTTGGCCTGTCATCAGTTGTTGCGTGTGTTTGATACAGTCCTGCGCATGTTGCCGTCTGATGACCATCTCTTCTAATCGTTGGTCTACCGATGGGGATGTCGTGGGTTTTGGGGTCCACGTCGTTCGTGGTTCCCAACCCATGATAAGAGAAAATGGAGAGTGTTTCGTGGTTGCATTGGGCCATGAGTTATGAGCGAATTGCGCCACTGGTAGTGCTTCTGCCCAATTGTCTTGTTGTACATTGCTCCAGTGTCGAAGATACTGCTCGAGCCATTGGTTAGTCCGTTCCGATTGACCGTCTGTCTGAGGGTGATAGGCTGACGAAATATTTTGGCAGATACCTAGGGCCATACACAGTCCTTTCATAAAGGCCAACGTAAACCGGGGGTCTTGGTCCATGATAAGTTTTCGTGGGATTCCATAGTGAGGGTAAATGTGGTGGAGATACAGCTGTGCTACTCCTTCTGCAGATATCAACTCGTTGCAGGGTATAAAGATTGCTGCTTTTGAACAGTCGTGGTCGGTGATGGTAAGGATGGAGTCATATCCCTTGGATGGAGGCAGCTTCGTGATGAAGTCCATAGAGACGACTTCGAACGGTTCTGCATCTGGGTCTGTGGTTATAGGAAATAAGTGCGGCTTTTGTTGATGAGAATTTATTTTGTTGGCTTAACACGTCACGCATCCTTTGACATACTCCTCTACATCTTTCTGCATGTTGGGCCACCAGTAGTCTCGTCGTAAAAGTTCGTAGGTGTTGGCAATTCCAGGGTGTCCCATGCTAGGAGTGTCGTGGAAAAAGGTGATCACCCCCCGCTTAAGATCGTTGTCCCCGACAACGACAAGGGCTTCTCCTTTCCACCACAAGCCATTTAATTTCTTCAAATTATATGGCTCTACCCATCGTAAGACGTCTTTCTCGTTGAGGTTTTGTGAGATTTGAGTCCAAATATCCATGTCGTGCATGGATACTTCAACTGCGTGTGCGAACCGTTTGACAGGAAGAACGATAACATCATTGTTGTCTTCTTCTCCCGTTCCATGGTTGGGTCTTCGGGATAAAGCGTCCGTGCGGCCATTGTGGCATCCTGGAATATGTTTTAAAATGAAATTGTATTCAGATAATTCCAGGAATTTGTGTGCGACTTGTCGACTAATCTTCCTTGGCTCTTTCCAGTATTGGAGATTGGCGTGATCAGTATGAATGATGATTTTGTGAGGGGACCCTGCCAAATACGTTCTCCAAGCTTGTAGTGCTTTTACTATTGCCAGCAATTCTTGGTTGTAAATGTCGTAATTGCGTTCCGCTTGGCTTAACAATTCGGAGTGGAACACTATCGGATGTAGTTTCCTGTCTGGGCCTATCTGGTTTAGCACAGCCCCTATCACTACGTTTGATGCATCCACTTCTAGTTTGAATGGCTTCTCCAAGTCAGGGAATAGAAGTACCAGCTCATCTCCGATACATTGTTTGATGGCGTCAAATGCGTCTTGCTGCTTTTGTTCCCATTGCCACCCCATTTCCTTTTTTGTTAAGTCATGAAGTGGCCGCGCCTTCGCGGAGAATCCTCAGATAAACCTTCGGTAGAAGTTACAAAAGCCCAGAAAGGCTCGTACTTCCTTGAGGTTCTTTGGCGGTTGCCACTCTTGAATACCTCGGACTTTGACTGGATCCATCTGAATGGTCCCGTGTTCAATTATAAGTCCAAGGTACTCCACTTGGCGCACCTCAAATACACACTTCTCGGGTTTGACATAGAGATCCTGCTCCTCACAGATCCGCAGCACCTCATGTAGTACTGCTCGGTGATGTGACAGGTCGTTGGTGGTCGCAATCAAAATGTCATCCATATAGACGATTACCTCTCCCGTCAGAACAAGGGTTCGGAAGAGGTCATCCATCATCGCTTGGAATGTTCCAGACAATGATGAACTACATATGCAGGGACATTATCGCCAAACACGAACAAAAGGGTACAACTATACGGGTTTATATGGACGATATTGGAATAGCAACCAAAATAGGCACTGATCTTCAAGCGCATATTGAAGCTGTCAAAGATGTTCTATGGGTATCAGCGGAACATGATCTCTATTACAAATTAGAGAAATGCACGTTCCATGCGCCACGGATGGATTACCTGGGGGTAATCCTTGAAAAGGGGGTAACACGCATGGACCCTGTAAAAATTGAAGGCATCAAAAACTGGCCTAGACCCAATAAAGTAAAGGACGTACGATCTTTTTTGGGATTTTGCAATTTTTACCGACCATTTATCCAAGGATTTGCCACCCATGCCAAACCATTAAACAAATTGACCAAAAAGGAAACGGAATGGCAATGGACAAAAGAACAAGAAACGGCATTTCAAACCCTCAAAGATCTTGTGACTCACGAACCAGTATTGGCACATCCAAATTTGGAAGAACCATTTGATTTGGAAGTCGATGCCTCGGGATTTGCAGTAGGGGCAGTACTACTCCAAAGGAAGGAAGACAAAAAACACCATCCTATTGGGTATTATTCGGCTACACTCAATGAAGCGGAACGAAATTACGATATCTATGACCTGGAACTATTGGCAATTGTAAAGGCATTCCGACACTGAAGACCATATTTGGCAGGATCACCCCATAAGGTGGAAGTATTCTCCGATCATCTAAATTTGCAATACTGGTGTTCTCCACAGAAGATCAGCAGACGAGTAGCCAGAGAAGTCCTGGAACTTTCGGAGTACAATTTCGAAATTCACCATATTAAGGGAAAAGCCAACGGACGAGCTGATGCCTTATCACGAAGACCTGATTACGATCAAGGGGAACAGGATAACGAAGGAGTCATAGTACTTCCTGATTAAGTATTTGTCAGGGGTATGACAACAGAATCGGCCAATGAAATTACCGAAGTCCTGGAACCAAGAGACATGAATCCCGAAGACCCTGTGTTTAGTCAAGATCAAACAAAAATATCTTCATGGGTAAACGCTCACCGACTAAAGAAGATACAGGGGACATGGTACAAAGATGGAAAAAGGGTAGTCACGGGAGGACTATATGCAAGAGGAACCCTAATCAAAGCTCATCACAACTCCCCTGTATATGGACACCCCGGGATAAAGAGAACAGCGGAACTGGTGGCATGATACTATTGGTGGCCTGGAATGAACTATGACATAAAGGAATATGTCAAAGGATGCGCTGAATGTCAACGCCACAAAATCAATACCAGGCCCATCAGAGCGCCCATACAACCAATCTATCTAAAACTGGAAGCAATGCTGTTTGAAACAGTCACCCTCGATTTCATCACCAAACTTCCCACGTCCCAGGGGTATGACACCATATTAACAGTCACGGATCATGACTGTAGCAAGGCATCAATATTCATACCGTGCAATGAGGAAATCACGGGTGAAGGAACGGCTAAACTATATGCCTGGCATGTATTTCTTCGTTTTGGATTGCCAAGCAAGGTTATCAGTGACAGGGACCCACGATTCGCAGGGAAATTCATGAGGGAATTATGCAAGATACTAGGAATCGAACAAAACATATCGACAGCATATCACCCAAGAACCGATGGTCAATCAGAAAGAACGAATCAATGGCTAGAACAATATCTTCGATTCTGGACCAATGAACAACAGAATAATTGGAGCGACTACCTCCTAATTGTGGAATTCGTTCATAACAATTGGCCTAATGAAACCACAAGGGAATCACCATTTGCAATTCTGATGGGATATAATCCACGCGCTGATTGGATTGATAGGCCATCACCAATTCCTTAGGTACAATTACGTCTACAGCAAATGGGGATGATCAGACAAAAAGCTCAAGAACTCATGATCAAGGCACAAAAGTCATGGGTCAAACACAAGGAAACTCCGAAGTTTAAAGAAGGGGATCTAAAGTGGCTTGAAGGACGTAATCTATGGATCAATCAACCGACTGCAAAGTTAGCTGCTAAGCGACATGGGCCCTTTTAAGGTTGCTCAGGTGATGTCCTTATACAGTTATCGATTGGAACTTCCCACACAGTGGAGCATCCATCCAGTGTTTCACATCGATCTTCTCACCCCTTACAAAGAAACACTTATACATGGGCCAAATTACTCACGACCGCCACCGGATCTTGTGGAAGGGGAAGAAGAATACGAAGTTGAGAAGGTTCTAGACGAACGGCATTTCGGCAGAACAAAACAACATCAGTACCTGATCAAGTGGAAGGGATATCCAGACTCGGAGAACCAGTGGGTCAACCGGGAAGACATATTCGCCAAAGAAGCAATTAGGGAGTTTGAAACTTCTAAGTCTGCTCCTAGGAAAGATAAAAGGAAGAGACGCAACGAGCTAAGTTCTTCAGCAAACACCACTGCTACCTCTTCTCTACTCTCACATGCAATGTCTTCCCCCTCTGCCTCGTCCTACTTCGCCCCTGCCATCATCCGCGCCGAGCAGGAGCTTCAGTCCCTCGCCGCTCCCATCACCAATGAGGAGTTGGTCTCCATCATGCAACAGTTCCCAGAACTCAGTGGGGGAACAGTGGAACCGGATCTCAAGTCTGAACGGTACCACGTTGTTAACCCCAGCACCCGAGAAGTCTGCACCAGTATTCCCCTCACAAGAGCTGAAATCGTGGGACTTTGCAGAGCTGTCCCGGATGGTGAAC
>WTXK01000661.1:0-23495 GCA_025769895.1 Lactarius psammicola
CTGAAACCCGAACACTCACAGATGTGCACACTTGAACGTGCGAAACGAGGTTGTCACGTTCCTTCCAAAAGCATACATATTGCTCCAGCAGGGGTGGCTGAACGGGACCATGTCCCCAAGGTCATCGGCTCTGCCACGTCCATATTCAAACCTGAGGCCTAAGAGGGATGGACCCAGTGAGTGCCCCAAGTCTCGGCTGTCCATTGCAAACTTGGGTCCTAAATGTGGGTCTTCTTGCAGAAATTGATCGACTGAAGCAAAAAGGTGACGCATCTCGCACCAGAGTAAAGCTCTCCCCCTTTAAAGAGTCCCAATTGCTTCCCCGAGTTGATACAAGTCGACCTGATATAAGGCTTTTTCCGATTCCATTAGCGTGCGCCTTGGGGTACAGAAACCTTGTGTAGCACTTCTCTATGTTTACTGCCTATTTCCCATGTATTCTTGTCCAATAACAATTCTCTGCCCTTCCTCCGAAAATCCTATGGGACATGTCATACGTCGCGGTGGGTGTCGCATGCTGTAGCTACAAAGTTGGTACAAGAGGCTCTACTTTTTGCACCAACTTTACAGCTACAGTGTGCCTCTCTCGCCCTCGACGTAGTCATATGTAGTTGAAATGGAGGGGTGATGGAGAAGTCGGGCAATATAAGCCACTCGCATGCAAACCGGAATCGATCAGGAAAGCTCACATGGCCATTGTTGATAAGCTGAGAATGTAGTTTCGACCCCTCAACCTGATCTTGCAAATAGAGCCCAGAAAAGACCTCGTGGAACGGGTGAACAATGTCTGGATAAGAGTCGTGAGGAGGACGCACTGTGAGAACGGATGCTCAAGAGCTCAAAAAAAAGGGCTCGTCAATCTTGTCTGTGTGCTTGAACCCTTTAAAGAGGTTGGTCCGAATAATGCGAAAATCCAAACCGATCACTTGGAGAATACGAAGCAAGCATGGTTCGGCACTTTTCGATAGCTTCCTCCATGTCGTTATTACAGATCCTCAAGAGGTTCATTCATGAGAGGGTGCATCCCATTGAGATCCAATAGCCCCTCATTAGTCGTTCCCTTTGACTCGTAGCAGAAGTTTGAGTGGGTATGGAAAATGGACATAATGAACAACGACCGGACCGGTGGCCCCCGATTGGACGCTGCGCTGTACCAATCTCGGCCCACTCTCGGCAATGGCATGACCATGACTGCATGAAGCCGGACTTCCGTGCAATATTATCACTTTTCTTGGCCACCTATGTCCCTTCGATGCGTTTCTCGCTGCGGTATCTCTGTCTTCGTCGCCCCAGTCATATTCCCTACCTTACACCATGCTAGTACTGCCATACTTTGTTCAGTCTCGGAGGTGGCTCACTCTGCAAGAATATGTCAACGCCGTGTTACCACTCTTTTTTTTTTTGAATCCATTATTGTGCGCCTGAGGTTATAGTACCCTATGTAGCACTTCACTATCTAAGCAATACAAGTACGGGCGTGTTACCATTCTATTTTGGTAGGATTCTCTCAACCTGGTAAGGTGTTAACAAGTTCGTCCAAGTCTTGGTGTTTCTGTCCGTCGTCGTCCTCCTCATTGTATCACTCACTTAGCCTCACTAGCGCCTCACTTACCTGAGTTCCGACATTCCCCCGACGCTTGTCTTGTCTCGCTATTCTCCTCAGTCTCTTGTTCCAAGTCTCGTTCAGTCTGGTCGCTCGACCCTTTGACCTCAGCTCCCATGTGCGACGGCTCACCTTCCTCACTCATTGCTGCATGCCTCTGTCTCTGCTCCACAAACCTGTAGTCTTCCGTTCCCGGCTGACCCCGCATTTCTCTCACTCAAGCCCCACATTCCTTCTTCAACCTAGTTTCTGGATGGTTGTATGTCTCTCTCATGCGCGCGTGATGACTAGATGACTCCCCAAGTAGCTGCGGAACTTCAGTAGAACAACGCATCGGGTCTACTGAAAGATTAAGTGGAAGGAGGACCCACCACTCGGCCTTATTATGTGTCTAGACCATACAGAGACATCCCTCTGGTGACCAGGAGGGGTTCACTCATTTTTAGTAGGCTGCCGTGCGTGGGGGGTTTTATAACTTGCAGATGGGCAAATGGCACTGACCAAGCCGGACACCTGGCTAGGCCTGTTCTAGTAGAGACAAGTTGAAGAGCAGTAGTGACGACATTCTGTGACAGACACCAGGCCTTAAATATACACCGGTCAGCAGCTAGTAAGCACAGTAGGAGTAAGTAGGAAGAGTAGAGAGTATTCTCGCGGAAAACATCGAACGCAGAAGAACACAAGGATCAGCACTGGCAGCGAACACAAAGGGGAAACAATAGAAGTGATATGGGAGAGAAAGTTTAAGTAAACAGGAGGGAAGCGGGAGCCAAAGCAATACGAGGTCATAAAGAGAAACAAAAAGGAGTGATCCAAGGACAAATGTATCGTAAGCGAGGGGAAATACCAAAGACAAAGTACCATACTGAGACTGGCATCAAGAATGACGACGCGCGCACCACGTACAGCTATGGAAGGGAGTAAGCACGAAAGTTGTATTTGATCAAACTCGAATACTCACAGTTCATGCACCGTAATGAACAAAATTCACCCATCTCTCCAAGGTGACCCCTCTCTTCCTCCGCAGCTTCTTCACGGCTTCCCGAAGTGCGCCAGCAGATCTCTTGTAGTACGGTATCGGCTCCACTTCGGCTCTTTTCTGGAACATCGACTTATAGAAGTGCTTGGCCAGGTCTTGTCCATCCATATCTGCCATTGCCCACATGGTTCCTACCACGCTCCGGAACCCGCAAAATTGTACAGCGGCTACGAGATGCAGAACCTCATCTGTGATGCTTCCTTCAGTAACCTCGGCCGTGTGACAGGCAGAAAGAAATGCGAATTCGGCCGTGGGGAGACGAGAACGTATGATCTCGAGTAGTGTCAGACGCTCATCTCCGTGAAGCTCAAATCCGGCGTCAAAGGGCTTGCGGGCCTCCAGTGTGCCGTGGCACGCGAAATGAACAAAGCGGTGGTGATGGAAGCCATCAATGATTGCGGCGGATGTCGCAGCTTCTGAGATAAGGTTTGTCACTCCGGTATCGAGTCGCTGGATGACTCGGATCTCTCCCCCCACGGTTGGAAGTGATGGGTCAGGTTGCGCTACAAGTAGTATTGAAGGTCGACCCAAAGCTCGCAAATCGGAATCGCGATTACGAGACTGGATGAGGGCGGCCAGTGTTGGGGTATAGGAACAGATGTAGAGATCTAAGAAATAGCGCATCTCGCCGTCATCGGATGGGATTGGACCCATGGCATGGAGAGGAAGAGAACAAAACACGGATGTCGGGCACCACCAGATCCGGGACTGTTCTGGTACTTTCAACTGACAGAGTCGGTCGATGACAGGTTTGCCAACGAGGATGTAAAGCTCTGAGAGGACTGAGGCAAGGACTTCATCGTAGTGACTTGAATCGAGCCCGTATTCACATCGCGACTTTAATAACTTATCCTTTAATGCGCTTGCACGGTGGTAGAAATCATCAGGGGTAGGGATGAGGGAGGGAGAGGTGTTGTGAAGAAGGATCAGAATGTCAGAGCGCCATCTGGAGTGGTTTATGATAATGATAGGACCAGACGATGCAGCAGAACGGAGTATGTCGAACGACGGAGATGTCAGGAAGCTGTCGAAGCCTGGCAGGGCTTGAATCTGCAAAATGAGATTGTCACGTTCCTTCAAAAGCCTACGTTGCTTCAGCAGGAGACGACTGAATGGGTCCACGGCCCTGAGGTCGTCGGCTGCACTATCATCCATGCTTAATTCGCGGCTCGGTGGGACGGACTTGGTGAGCTCCTCAAGGTCTCGGCTGACCACTCCAAACTTGTGTGCTAAATCTGGGTCTGTTTGCAGGAGTTTATCGACTGAGACACGAAGGTGACGCATCTCGGACCAGAGCATGGCTCTCCCTCTTTCAAGAGTTTCGATCGCTTCCTTGAGTCGATGCAGGCCGACCCAATAAGAGGCATAGTCCAGCGGCATCCTGTGTGTGTGGTCAGACGTGGCGAGAGTGGCGTGCTGTAACTGCAGTGTTGGTGCAAAAAGCAGGGCGTCTTTCACCAGTGACACAGCGCTCTCGTACGCTTTGGAGACGGAAGGGTGTTGAGTACGTCGAGCAACAGTCGCCCACGCGCATGCCAACTGGAATCGATCGGGAAAGTTCGCCTGACCGTCGTTGACACACTGGGAGAGTAGTTCCAGCCCTTCATGGAGGACTTGTGTTCGGTAACCCCGAAAGTACAGGGAGCGGGTGAGCAAAGACTGGGAAAGCCGACTAAGTATTCTGAAGCGCTCGTCCCGGGACGGGTGTGACGGACGCCCCAAAACCTGAGAGCGTGTGCTGATAGACTCATTAAGGTACTTGATCTTGTACGTGCACTCAAATGCATCATCGAGGATCTGGCTGAATAATTCGAAAATTGTTGACACAAGTGGATGGCTCGAAGAAAACGAGGCAAGTATGGATCGGCCCTCTACAATAGCTTCGTCGATTTGCGTTATGTCGTTATTGCGGATCACAGAGAGGAGTGCTTCAAGGCGGAACCCCTTCTTGCTCATCTGAATAAATTCTGAATTATGGAATACCACTGGCTGTGGCTGAGATAAGGGTGAATTGCTAGACGACGCTTCGAGGCCATCGATGGAACCGAAGTAATTGAAACGCAACTTTGCGTGGTCTTCCAAGGAACAATTAATATCAGAAGTAAGAGGGTGTTCAACAGGAAATGAGCTGAGAAAGACACGAGCGCGATATATTGCCTCCTCTGAATATTCAGGGGACTTGTGCGCACTCGATCGGAAGGTTGCTAGACTTGCCACCAACACTTGAGCTTCATCGGCTAGATCTTTATCCTGACTGTCTCCGGGGGATCTGGAACTAATAATTTCGTCTAGGATTGACACAGCTTCTTCATAGTCGTCATTCACCAAAGTCGTTAAATAGCGAGCGCGGAGACAAAGGGCAAGGGCGAAGTGAGCACATCGTAGTTCCGGTTTGTGCACCTTCGACAGTCGCAGGCACTCGATGATTTTATCCTTTGGTTGATCCGGGATCAGTGGACAGATTTTGGATGAAACTACACTGGAAAGGAGAGTGATGGAGCTAGTGGTGTCGTCATCGGATGGATCTGAGGTGAGGAGTTCTTGGCAGAGGACTGCCATCTCCTCAATGATATGCATTATGTTGCTGGATTTTAACGCCTGAAATGCCAACACGTCCACAAGTGATGTTGTGACTACATGGTGCGGGAACCCAGATACTGCGTGAGGCTGATTTCGAAGATGGCGGAGGTATTTGGCTGCGTAAGTGGCATGTGCGGGATGTTTATCAGAGAGTGCGACGGTGAGGGCGGAAAATATTTCCTTGATATATTTGGGTTCTGGAAGAGACTGGGGCTGGAGAAGTATCGATTCGGTCAAATGAAGAATTCCCTTCAAGTTGTCGAGGTCACTGGCATCCGACTCCTCTTGATATGACAGCTCATAGCGATCTAACCGTGCCTTAGCTAGACCATAGACACAAGCAGGGCGAAAAGGATGAGATTGAGGTGACGCTTGTAGAAAGTACTGGAGTTGGGTGATAGCGGAGTCGATTTCACGGATCGACCCTGTAAATAAGGAATTAAGAACCCGTTGGTGGGGGCGAACATGGAAAGGTTGAGAGGAATAAGGACTTACGTCGTGGGACAGCCATGCTTAGACTCTCGACAATCGGAAAGTAATCCACGGATTGGTGAGGCGGCGAGTCAGGCTATTGGTAGGGAAAGACGCGAGTCACGAACGGGTCTCGTTTCGACGGCCACGATAAGACACAGCCTATATTCTCACGCGAGTGTGGGCGTCTATCCCAGCCTACATAAATGGCAACATGCCTAGGAACCACCACCAAAGACAACATCAGCCCAACCGGCAGGTGTATGGAGAGGACACGTATCTTTGCTTCAGGTGACCTCGCACCAGCGCCCAACCCTATGAGACTTATGGATACAGTCCCCTGAGTCAGGTCGAAGAGTGAAGGTTGTGAGACCGAGGATAGCCACACTGAGACTTGGAAGGACAGTCCTTTGCGCCGACAGTCCAGTCCTGGGTCGCCCGGTATGCAAGGCGAAAGGGAATTCAGACCTAGTGAGTGCCAGTGAGCCGTCACATTGACTTAGATGTGTTATTGTTATGAACCACCCATCGTAAGCCAGCCTCCCCCGTGGTTGAGTCATCTCCGTTAACCACCTCCGCCAACGCGAGGACGTTGTCTCCCTTCAAAATTTTGTTGTATGTTCCTGTTCTATCTCATGAAATTAAAGTGCACGCATTCTTTCTCACAACACCGGACTTCCATACCATACCATCACTGTACTGTACAGCCTGTACTTTTCAGAGAGGACAGGAAAGTTTCCCGCCCTCTCGGACTTTGTTACCCCTATCATTTAACCTCGTTTCGCGCTGACGTATCACCGTCACTGTCACTCACTGTCACTATTTCGGCCTCATTCTCTACCTTGTCTATGTCAATTACTCCTAAAAACACTCCTGAGCTTAGATGCGTTTTCGTGATTCTTTGGCCACTGACTTCGACAGAATCTATCCGCGCCGCCTCCTTGTCTGATTCTCTCGACTGGACCAGGCCAAGCCTCAAGTCGTCGAAGTCACCCAGCGAGTTGAATTCCCCAAATCCGCTGGACTTGAAACAATGACGTTCCTCGAAGTTCCCTCCCGTTGTCCTGGTCGTTTCGTTCATTAATTATTTTCACTTCGTCTCATTTGCCTCAGCCTCGTCGCATCTCCCTCATCCTTGTTCCAACACCCTCGACGCTTGCCTTGGTCCTTATATGTTATCTCGCTACTATCATAAGTGTCTGCTCACATCTGACTTGGACTCATCACTCGTACCTTCCTATCGCTTCCCGCACGCCACTGCTCGGCCTCCTCGCTCATCACTACACAGTCCCGATCTCCACTTAACTATCTGTTTAACCTCCGCTTGAGTGTAATACCCGCTCGAGCTCAATTGCGAGTTCCAGATGCCACGAGATCTCGACGCTTTGCGCTTTCCTAATCCATGCCCGTACTGGCTGCCTTTTCCCTCTTCCCCCTTTCTTTATATAGTCTTTGTCTACTTTCTTCATTCTCCCCCACCCCTCTTGTATCCCTTTGTTACCGAACTCACGGACGCGCCGAATAGCACATACGACGGGGCCCACCTGTCCCGCGCGCGATGGTGATGAACATGAGAGAGAAAGAAACTCGAGCACTGGTTCTATTCACGCACTCGCTGTCGGACAACTAGTATGCCTTAAACAGTTAAGGAGAAAATTAAACACTACACGGGGCACACGACCGCGTCCCAAATGCCGGAGACGATTCAGTAGAACGGCGCACCAGGTCTGTAACTGAAACATAAAGGGGTCGGAGGATAAGCGCTCGGACTTGTAGAGCGCCTGGACAATTCGGAAGCCTCCTTCTGGCGGATGACAACGGGTTCACTAGTTCACTCTTCGCTCTCATTTAGTAGGCCCGCGAGCGTGGCAGGCGTTTACAACTTGAGGAAATCTTCTTTGTGCACTCAAACGTTTTGAAGAGGATTTCGCAGAATAATTCAAAAAAGATATGACGTAAATTAAGACATAACGGTTTCGTTATTGTATGTGAAGTAAGTATGGTTCGGCCCTTTTCGATAGCTTCGTCAATCTTCGTCATGTCTTTTTTTTTTTTTTTTTTTTGAACCATATTTATTCCAGGGCAGTATAATAATACAAGACCAGTCTCGTCAGAAAGTATGACAAATTTGAGAATAGTACAGTAATGGAGGTCGCACGAAGCTAGTCATGAGGCGTGTGATACCCTTCCAAAGGGGATCTGTAACGCCACCACAGGGGCGTTAAGTATGATGTGTACTTCTAAGTTGTTCATCAAGGGTTCTGGTAGAGCAAGTCGATTAAGACTCAGTATGGGGATGAATAAGAGTCGATCAAGCTTCCAAGGCTTATCGACCTAGACGGGGAAACTGGTACTCAGGCATGAAGGCAAGTAAGAGACTCAAATGCAAAGGTGGGTTGAAAGTCGTTTCGCAAGAACTGATGTGGTTTTACACAAGAAGTCAGAACTACCGTACAAGCTAGGTAGTGTATGACTTATATACTAGTACACGATGTTTGCATAGGGCAAACATATGGCGCGATCCTAGGATACTGGTCCTAGTGAGCTGTAAAGGTGTAAAGATACTAAAAAGTACATGGGAATTCCACGGAACCACGCGTGACACATATGACGTCTGCGGGACCTAAGAATCGTAAAATCGGCCTTTGTTATCGTACGATGCAGGGTGCGGGATAGGGGACGAGTCTCAATACAGATGGGATCATATCGCAAATGAAGCACGAATCAGAAGTATGAATCAGAACACAGTCATGGAAAGGGGGCGACGATAGGAAGATAAAGAGATAAGAGATAAAGGGGTCTGAAAATTGTAACATTACCCCCCTTTTGGATTCAGAGTCACCACGACTCTGACTAGTTGCTGCCGAGATAGTCGTATACATCAGCATCCACTTTGTTGACTGGGGTAGGACTTCGAGGACGAGGACAAGTGTGACGGCATAAGAATAGGTGTTGTCCTCGTTCTCCACACCTTCGGCACAACTCGTACATGGGGCAATCAATTTCGTTGTGTCTGGCATTGAAGTGAAGGCACTTCCCACACCATCGGGGTCGGTCGGAAGGCTCTTCATAGCGGGGTGCCATGGCTGACACTCGTCAGATAAGACACGACTGAATCCCATGGCTGTCGCTACCACAATAGGCGCATGCGTACATCATCATTCGATGAGGACACTGCGTGATCAAATGGTCAGTGGACTTGCACACGAAGCACTTCTTTGGTCGCTTCTTGCTCTTGCCCTCCTTGTGTAGTCGCGGCATCTCGCATGGCCCTCCCACTCTTGGCGAGAGGGGTATTGAGTTGGAGGCGTGTCGGGGTCGAACAGGTTTTGCCGTGATTTCAGCATATTTGTCTGAAATAAGGGGAATCGCTCATGCGTACTGAAGTCGCTTTCTTACGCTTGCGAGATCCATGTCCAGATGAAACTGGTCACAGGTCGCCTCCGCTTCTAACCTCCTTAGGTCAGCGTGACGCATATTAATGGCGTCTTTTCATGTCAGGCACTCCCGTAATCGTGAGACATCAGCGTGTAGTCTTGGGTCATGAAGTTCATTAAGAACTTCGTCAAGAATGAGACTTCGAGGGTCGTGAGGGTGGAAAAGGTTGATTTGGTTTTCCATCACCATTTGCGGTAATCGGTCAGAATAGACAGTTTGCAAAAAGACCTGTGTGATGTAGCTGGGTTGTCCCTTCCCCATAGTCCCCACACATTCTTGATAATGCTTTCGGTAGTAGATGTACTTGGCAACCTCCTTTCGCCCTTCTTCTCCAATCATAAGGGGAAAGAAGGTTGGCTGCGTGAGATCGTTTGGGAAGAAGGGTATGCCAGGGTAGTCGGGGTCAGCTTCTTTGTCTTCATCATCTAGCAATGCTCTCATGGGGTCAGGGGTTGCCTTGACAACAGTAACTGGGGGTGTGAATGTGTGATCCAGTCCTGCAGGGAATGGTTCTTGGGGAATTGCTCAGGAGGGGACTACAGGGGTTGGTTCGAGCGGGGGTGGTGACTGTGGTGATTGTGGTGAGGCGGCAAGTGCCTCCGTGGCTAACTTTAGCAGAGGAATAGGGGACTCGGTGTTAATAATGGAGTACGGGGTATTCGGTGTTCGTGAGAAGGTCGGTAGTCCTTCCTCTTAAGAAGGGATAATAAGGTTTTTGAGAATAATCTCGGATGGATGACGATGGGGGACGGTAGAGACGATGGGGGTGGTCATATTGAAGAACAGGGATGCGCTGCAGTGGTACTTCTCAGTCCTTGCACTCTTTATATCTTTCGTCCAGCCCCATCGGCGGTAGGGTGTTGCCAGTAGAAGTTGGCGATAAGGTCAGCTGAGCGTTGCACATTCTCTAGGGGTTCCCACAAACTGTCATGGGAAAACCCTTCCACTGGACTAGGAATTGAAGTTTATGCCCTCGGACATACAACCTTGATTGTAGGATGCGTTCTACTTCGAATTCCTCTTCTCCTTCGATAAGGTCAGGTGGAGGCCGCGTGAAGTTTGCCCCATGTAGCTTCGTCTCCTTATATGGTGTTAGGAGATTAGCATGAAACATGGGATGAATCTTCCAAGTCTTCAGTAACTCCAACTCGTATGATACGTCTGATAAGACCTTCTTGATTTGAAAAGGGCCGTATCGTTTAGGTGCTAATTTTGCTGTGGGGTAAAAGGTACGGAGGTTCGTTCCCTCCAGCCACACCTGAGCTCCTTCTTGATAGGGAATAAAGCAGGTCTTCCCTCGGCCTGCCATCAGTTGTTGCGCGTGCTTGATACAATCCTGCACGTGTTGTCATCTGATGACCATTTCTTCTAGTCGCTGGTCTACAGATGGAGATGTCGTGGGTTTTGGGGTCCACGTTGTTTGTGGTTCCCAACCCATGATAAGGGAAAATGGAGAGTGTTTCGTAGTTGCGTTAGGCCACGAGTTATGAGCAAATTGCGCCACTGGTAGCGCCTCTGCCCAATTGTCTTGTTGTACGTTACTTCAATGGCGAAGATATTGCTCTAGCCATTGATTAGTCCGTTCGGATTGGCCGTCTGTCTGCGGGTGGTAGGCTGATGAAATATTTTGATGAATCCCCAGTGTTGCACATAATCCTTTCATGAAGGCTGACATGAATCTGGGGTCTTGGTCTGTGATAAGTTTACGTGGGATGCCATAGTGAGGGTAAACGTTTTTGAGGTATAACTGCGCTACTCCTTCTGCCGTTATTGACTCATTGCACGGTATAAAGATTGCTGCCTTTGAGCAATCATGGTCGGTGATGGTGAGGATGGAGTCATACCCTTTGGATGGGGGTAGTTTCGTGATAAAGTCCATGGAAATAACCTCGAAAGGTTCCGCATTTGGGTCTGTGGTTATGGGGAATAAGTGCGGCTTTTGTCGATGAGGATTTATTTTATTCGCTTGGCACGTTGCGCATCCCTTGACATATTCTTCTATGTCTTTCCACATGTTGGGCCACCAGTAATCTTGTTGTAAGAGCTTGTAGGTGTTGGCGATTCTGGGGTGTCCCATGCTTGGAGTGTCATGGAAAAAGGTAATTACCCCCCGCTTAAGATTGTTGTCCCTGACAACGACAAGGACATCTTCTTTCCACCATAGGCCATTTAACTTCTTTAAGTTATATGGCTCTACCCATCGTAAGACGTCTTTTTTGTCAAGGTTTTGCGAGATTTGGGTTCAGATATCCATGTCGTGCATAGACACCTGTGTTGCATGTGCGAATCGTTCAGTGGGAAGGACAATAACATTGTTGTTGTCTTCTTCCCCTGTTCCATGGTCCGCTCTTCGGGATAGGGCATCTGCGCGATTATTGCGGCATCCTGGAATATGTTTTAAGATGAAGTTGTAGTCTGATAGTTCCAGGAATTTGCGTGCCACTCGTTGACTGATCTTTCTGGGCTCCTTCCAGTATTGGAGATTGGCGTGATCGGTGTGGATGATGATTTTGTGAGGGGATCCTACTAGATACATCCTCCAAGCCCGTAGTGCTTTCACTATGGCTAGTAGCTCGTGATCGTAGATATCATAATTGCGTTCCGCTTGGCTTAGTGATTTGGAATGGAATGCAATGGGGTGTAATCTGTTGTCGGGACCTATCTGGTTTAACACCGCCCCTATTGCTACATTAGACGCGTCCACTTCTAGTTCAAATGGCTTCTTCAAGTCGGGGAATAGCAGTACTGGCTTGTCACTGATGCAACGTTTGATGGCATCAAACGCATCTTGTTGCTTTTGCCCCCATTGCCATGTGACTTCCTTTTTTGTTAGATCGTGGAGTGGTCGTGCCTTGGCGGAGAATCCTCAGATGAATCTTCGGTAGAAGTTGCAGAACCCCAAGAAGGCTCGTACTTCTTTAAGGTTCTTCGGCAATTGCCATTCCTGAATTCCTCGGACTTTGACCAGGTCCATCTGAATGGTCCCATGTCCAATTATAAGTCCGAGGTATTCTACCTGGCATACCTCAAATACGCACTTCTCCGGTTTAACATAGAGGTCCTGCTCTTCACAGATTTGTAACACTTCGTGCAGTATTGCTTGGTGGTGCTGTAGGTCGTCAGTCGTCGCGATTAGGATGTCATCCATGTAGACAATCACTTCGCCTGTCAGGATAAGATCCCGGAAGAGGTCGTCCATCATCGCTTGGAATGTCGACGGCGAATTTGTGAGCCCAAAGTACATTACTAATGGTTCGAAGAGTCCTTGATTAGTTTTGAACGCCACTTTCCATTCGTCGCCCTTTTTGATTCGGACGTTGTTGTATCCCCAACGAATATCCAGCTTTGAGTATAGACGCGCTCCTCGTATCCAATCAATAAGTTCTGGGATCAAGGGAAGGGGGTACTGGTTTCGTATAGTGATATCATTAAGGTGTTGGTAGTCTTGGACCGGTCTCAGCTTCCCATCTTTCTTTTTTATAAAGAAGAAGGAGGATGCGTAGGGCGATTTCAATGTTTGAATGTACCCTTTTTCCAGCTGTTCAGAAAGGAATGCCGTGAGTGCTACTCCTTCATCTTGTGTTAGTGGATAGACCTTGCAGTCCAGTGTGGCCGGAGCATTTGGTAGCAAGTCAATAGCATGGTCCCATGGTCGCGCGGGAGGAAAGCGGTTAGAAGCCTCTTCCGAGAATACTTTGGCATATCGTCGGTATTCTTCAGGCACCATATCTTCAAATGTCCGTTGGGGTTTTTTCAGTGCTTCTCGCTGCGCTAATTCTGATGCCGTGGTGGTCTTTCGCAACCATGTAATATGGGGCTCTTGTTCCTCATCCATCAACTGTTCCCATGCCTCCTCGTCAAGTTCATACGTCTCCAATGCCTGAATGGAAGCTTCCATGGGCGTGGCTTCGTCTGACAAGTGCAGGCTAGTGATGACTACCGGCTGCCAATCTTCATCAAGCGTGGCATCTCCCCATCTAATCTTGGGTTTGAATGCCGTGAACCATGGGTATCCCAATATTACCTCATCTCTTCCTAGATTCGTTACTAGGAAACGAAGTGTTTTTTCCTCTTTTCTGGTTCGCACTACGAGATCAGCATATTGCGTGATGGTGCCATCCTGATTGTGAGTTCCATCCACATTCCATATCTGGATGGGATTGATGGCGGTTCGTGTCGAGATCTGAAGTCGTTTAAGTAATGTTGAACAAATAAAATTGTCTGTTGCTCCTGAGTCTATCAGGACCTGTCGTTCGGCTGTTGCGTGTGCAGATTTGAACAAGACCGGGACTCTCATTGATCGATATCTGCTATGGTACACGTTAAGATTGAGTGCTCTAGCCCAGGTCACCGGGTTCAAGTGTCGAGAAAATCCTCTCTTCCAAATAACTTTTCCACCATCAGATTGCACACTTCTTGGCTCTGTGCCTTCATCGCTGTGATCTGAGCATCCGCCTGTTCTTCAACCGAAAGTATGTGATTAGACTGTATGGTGACAGGAGAGATGGCGGGAGTTGGTACACTTGGAGTTGTGGAAGTCGATGGGGTGGTTGCGGATAAAGCTGCGCGCATGCCTTTTTGTGGACAGTTACGCGTGATGTGCCCTTTCTCACGGCATCTAAAACACTTGCCATCCTTTTGAAGTTGAAGCTTGTCAGCGTCTGTGATGGTAACATTGGCTTGAGCTCGTCTGACATCCATGGCATTAGGGTCTCGGGCTTTGTTAAGGGCCTGTACCCACTGTTCTCGCGAGTGGGTCCCTCTCTTCTTCGACTTTCCTCCTTTCCCAAGTTGCTCCTTGAGGATGAGGTACTCGGCTTGCTGAAGTCTTGCAGCATCTTTCCACTGTTCCCAGTTAACGGGGTGTTGAAAGCGAACAGCGTTAACTACTAACGCGTTTGGTAGTCCATCTTAAAACATGTCGAGTGTGATGGGGTCGTCAAGGTTATACCCCGCTTTTCCAGCAAGATTCTGGAATTGTGCAATATATGAGTCGATGTCTTCTCCCTTCATTGTAAGGTTCGGGAGTGCTTTGCGCGCTTTGGTCTGTTCTGTGGTGTCTGTGTAGGCCTGAACAAAGCAAGTGTGGATAGTGTCCCACAAATTATTTTCATTGTGGAGCACTCCATGGTTAATTTGTCCTTCCAACCACTGTGCTTGTTCATCGACCCAATCGTCTACCAACGGTCCCCTGATATAGGATAGGAACGTCATGGCTCACTGGTAAGGAATGGCCAACTGGTCGACGTTGGGGTTCATTCCCCTATACAAAGTGAAGGCCCTAAGGAATGATTTACTTTGCTCCCTATTGCCATCAAATTGCGGAGGTGGGTTTCCTCCCAATCGCCCGTGTCCTCCTGGTGCGGGCATTACTGGGGCAGGAGCGGCACCACCGCCACTGCCACCGCCACCGCCACTGCCACCGCCACCGCCACCGCCACCGCCACCCACCGCCACCGCCACCGCCACCGCCACCAGGTGGTGGAGCGCCTCCTCCTCCAGGTGGTGGAGCACCTCCTCCTCCTCCGGGTGGTGGAGTGCTTCCTCCTCCTCTGGATGGTGGAGCGCCTCCTCCTCCTCTGGATGGTGGAGCGCCTCCTCCTCCTCTGGGTGGTGGAGCGCCTCCTCCTCCTCCACTTAGGGCAAGAGCTGTTCCTACAGACGCTTGTTGTTGAGACATGTCTATGTAGCTGGGAAATGCCATGGGTGGTAGAGTAGTAGTAGGGATGGATACGCTGGGAGTGGTTGGGGTGTCAGGTATGTTGACGTCGATACCAGATGGATTGGCTTTTTTCAATGGCCCTACGTTGAGTTCTAGTGGTACAGGTTTAACAGTGTACCAACTTCTTTCACTAGCAGAGTAATCAATGAAACACCAGAGGCGTTTGTCTTCAAGGTAATAAATGGGTTTATAGGCTTTGTCTTTTGGGTCGAAGATGAAGTATCCTTCGATCCTGTTTCGTTCTGCCCAGACTGCCGCTCCCTTGACACGATCAGAGAGTTCATCGGTAGTAAGACATTCAATGTATTCTGGGTGGAACTTGGTTCTGCTACGACTAGTAGTCGCCACGATGGAAGAGTTCTGACTTAATGTAATGCCACCACAGGGGTGTTAAGTACGACATGTACTTCTAAGTCATTCGTCAAGGGTTCTGGTAGAGTGAGTCAATTAAGACTTAGTATGGGGATGAATAAGAGTCGATCAAGCTTCCAAGGCTTATCGACCTAGATGGGGAAACTGGTACTCAGGCACAAAGGCAAGTAAGAGACTCAAACGCAAAGGTGAGTCGAAAGTTGTTTCGCGAGAACTGATGTGGTATTACACAAGAAGTCAGAACTACCATACAAGCTAGGTAGTGTACGACTTATATACTAGTACACGATGTTTGCGTAGGGCAAACATATGGCGTGATCCTAGGATACTGGTCCTAGCGAGCTGTAAAGGTGTAAAGATACTAAAAAGTACATGGGAATTCCACGGAACCACGCATGACACATATGACGTCTGCGGGACCTAAGAATCGTAAAATCGGCCTTTGTTATCGTACGATGCAGGGTGCGGGATAGGGGACGAGTCTCAATACAGATGGGATCATATCGCAAATGAAGCACGAATCAGAAGTATGAATCAGAACACAGTCATGGAAAGGGGGCGACGATAGGAAGATAAAGAGATAAGAGATAAAGGGGTCTGAAAATTGTAACAAGTTGCCAGCTGACCATGGATATCCCCTGGATGGAGTTGCCGAGCATCTGTAAAGACTTGATGGACGCTTGTGCCTGATTACACATCATGGTCACGTGCAGTCCCCAGTCGAATTTGTGGTTAATAAAAAACCCAAGATATCGTACAGTAGCAGAAGGGTGAACCGTATAGTATGTATTTCGGGTGATGTCTGTGAGGTAAAGAAATGAGGGTGGACCTGAAGTGAGGCGAGCCCGAGGGGTACGGAAGTAAATGAGTTCGGTTTTTGCCGGCTTGATAAACAAATTGGAAGTGCGAAGCCACAGTTCTGCCTGAGAGTAACGTAGCTGGATGCGTTCATCAACTTCAGACCAATCCTTGCCATGAGCAAAGATCAATCCGTCATCAACGTACATACCCAATGTAGAACCATCTGAGGGGGGAAGGAGTTTGAGTAAAGTAGATGTGTATAATGTGGAAAGGATGGGTGAGAGCGGTGAGCCTTGTGGGGTCCCGATAGGTTGGTCGCGTTCTTCGCAAAGTTCACTGTTGAAGGCCATAGTAACCCTCCTGCCTTCTAGGAAGGACCCAACCCATTGAGTGACGGACTCAGCAAAGCCTAGATTCCTGAGTACGTGAACCAGCCTAGACTTGTGTACGTGATTGAAGAACCCACTTATGTCAAAAAGCAGTGCTCCACACTTGCGTCCTAGCCTAAGTTGTACTTGAGCATCATGACATATAGTGAGGCCAGCATCTAGAGTGCTCGAGAATGCTCTGGTGCCAAACTGTGTGGTCGGAAGGAGCCAGAATTTGTCTGCATCATAGAGAAACCACTTAGCAACCACCTTTTCCAGTAGTTTGCTGAGACATTCAATGAGGGAAATGGGTCTGTAAGATTTAGCAGCCAAATAATCGTCTTTCCCAGGCTTAGGAATGACAACAATGGTCGCTTTCTTCCATACTTTAGGATGGTAGCCAGTGCGAAGGCACGCATCGAAAAGTGCTATGAGACACTCTTTCGTATGTTCCCACAACTTCTTGATGATTTCCCATGACACTCCGGAATCACCCAGTGCTGAGACATTTGAGCACTTGGGGAAGAGCACTTCGATTTCTTCCTCAGTGATGGGCTTCCACTCCCGTGCGGGCATGCTCGGAGGGTCACTATCTTGGATCACCTCAATTTCGTCAAGTTCTTCAATAAAGAATCGTTTGGCCAACTTGTCGGCAATATCTTTTTGTGAGAAAGAGAGGATACTGGAGGCTAGTTGGAGTGCTGGGATACCAGCAAGACGTCGACCATGTCTCCATTGCGCAACCTCCCAAATGTTCTGGGTGGTGACAATCTTTTTATAGTATTCACGCTTAGCCTTGCGAGTGACTCTCTTGATGGCTTTAGCCGCCTCTTTGTGTTCCAGGGTATTGCCAGGCGGAAGGGTGTGAAGCTTGGTTACCACATCCACACATTCTTCCATCCACCACCGATTGCTGCGAGCCTTGCCAGGGAGCTTCTTCTTGAACAAAGTGTCGCATGCTCTGACTATGGCTTCCTGAATCTTCTCTGCTGCTCGCTCAATGGAAGCCAGCAAGTCCCAAATTGTGTTGACATAAGGTAACCCCCATGTGATTTCGTCGAGCCATGCAGTACACTCGTCCTCCCCTTGAAGGGTACAATCATATGCAGTCCGCACTGCCTGTTTGGTTCCGAGGAGGTATCCCTCGAGGAGCCATTGGGAGCGGATTCCTGCGTGATCTGAGCCTAATGAGGCCTCCCAGTCCATAACTGGTGGGGTAAGGGAGAGAGATGCGACCGCAGCGCAGTTGTGCCAGACTAAGTTCAATGTACTAGCGCGTTCGCCCTCATTTCCCCTTCGCATGATCTCGCCTGGCGTAGTAGCTAGTTCGAGAGCCTGGGTGCCCACCCACTGCTTGAAGACTGCCACACGTGGAGATGAAGTCCAGTCCTGTGGCAACCACCGCAGTGAATGGAGGTTGAAGTCTCCTAAAAGAATAGTAGGTATTTGGGGGTTCAGATCCAGAGTAAGTAGAGTCTGTAATGCAGTCGTGTCCTTCACATTGTTATAAAAGTTAATAACACGAAGAGAGTCTCGTCTGAGGTATAAGTCCAAAATTTGAACACAGTTATGACGTACCAGGTCGAATCGGGGAACTGCCTTCAGCGGATGTAACCTCCGTTTTGAACCTGTGCGTGAATGCTTGCGTAAGTAGATCATAACTTTAGCACGAGTGTCTTTAGTATAGTGAGGGTAATGTAGATTCCAATTTTGATGGGCCGTGCCACCGTAAATCGAAACGCCATACCTTTCATTGTCCTTCCTTGCTGTACCGATCTGACCAAACCAAGGTTCCTGAACACATATAACATTGTCTTCTTCATTCGTTTCCAGAAGCACGTGCGACATTCCGCTGCGCCTCCTCATGTTGACAGAGAGGATAGAGGATCTATGCATTAGCGTATCTTGGGTTAGTTGAGAACGCTGCTGCCACTGCTGCTGCTGCTGGTTGGTTGATATAGTCTTTGATGAGGCTAGTGGCAAGTGGTCCAACCGCTCCTATTAAAGAGTCTTGGGGATCTGTTCGATTAAACTCCTTGATGAGATCATTGACAACTACAATGAACTCTGCTTCCGACGGGTTGATGCGCCGCGTGATTTTGTTGTTCTTGTAGAGGGAATCAGCTAAGTTGCCCACAAACGTGGTTGCTTCCTGGACTTCTTTCGCTTTCTCCCCCACAGATTTGTTTTTATTAACGAACTCCTCGACTTCCTTCTTAGTTGCAAAGCGAGTAGCGTTCGGTAATCTGGAGATGGTGTAGGCAAGAGGTGAAAAGTCGCCCCATTTCTTTTCGAATTTGCTAAGATGAGATTGTATCTCCTTCATACCGTTGCGAGTGTCGCACATGACCCAACGGGTGATCGTGTCCTTCACATTCGGTACGCAGAGAGGTAGTTTCTTCTTGACTGCGTAGCGTGCCTCAATTCGCACTAGCCCCTCCAACTCCGGTGTGTTTAAACCCCACTCCTTTTCTAGGTCATGAAGAGCTCTGTTCAAGTCAATATCGGTACCGTCGCTGACTTTTGCTGCGATTTCCCTGAAAGTGTCAATCGTTTCTGGAATGGAGGCAACCGCCATGTCCGGGAAGATGATCTCTTCCACTTTGGCGCTCCCCGGTTCCTCCGTGCCCTTGTTTTTGTTAGCATTCCTGCCCTTCCTTCCTTTCTTCTTCTTTCCTACCACCGTGAAACCGTCGCCTTCGAAGGTTTGGTTAGCTTGGCCTTGTGAGCCGTTACTCCCTCCCCATCCGTCGGCTTGGGTCCCACAAGTGGACACGGCTTGAAACCACCCCAAACTGGGCAGTTTGGTGATCGTGCGTTGTGATTGCCTTTGCACAGTAAGCATTTAAACCGACAGTTACACTTACCAGCTACCATATGTGTAGTAGCTTTACAGTGATAGTCGTGTTCCGTGCCAATATGCGCCCCACCACAAATGTGGCATTTGACACTGTTTGGAGAGACTTTACAGGCTGGCGCGTCCATAGCGTGTCCCACTTGGTGACACCTGCCACATTGAACAAATACAGGGCTGTTCCCCATCGGCTGGAAGGCCACACATAGCCCAAACATAGCTACGCTGTGAGCTTTGGCAGCCGCGGTTCTCGTCCCATCTTCGTCAATATATGATAGTTGAACTGTCGATGTAGATACGTTAGCAATAGCATGTGGTGGAGCTTGCCAGTGCAGTAATGAACAGAAAATCACGTCAGCAAAGAATGGCAAAATTCTGAGCTCCTTAAGTAGATCATGTGGTGAGTAAATTACCCCACCCCTGTCAGAGGTAGGGATGCCCTGCAATTGTGCGAAAGTCCAACCTCGGTTAGGGAGAATATCTCCTGTACCCAATGGTCCAACCAATGCCTTGCGGAACTGGGAGATAATTGAAAATGGGACAATTCCTGCGAAAATGTAAACAAAGTTTCACAACCCAATCTTGTTCAACCATCTGCCGCAAAGTAGCGCTGGTGGATTAGCCATCAGCTTCTCCATTTAACTCTTTACGGATTGGACGATCTGTTCCAGGCTCATGCCCCGGATCACTTCTTCCTTAGTTGTATCTTTCATTCTTTTACCCCGAATGACTGTAATTTCCGTGTTTTGAAGATAAGACGGGATTCCGCCTGCCTTCTTACCCCCAGATACTGTCTTTCCAACTAGATTGGCGTTGTTAATGGTTCCCTTACGAGCGTTAACCTGATTTCCATATGCCTGGTTAGTAACAATTGACGCCCATCTAACCGCTCCTTGAGGTACTGGCACTGGACCCGGTCTCACAGTTTGGATAGTGGCATTTGATGGAGGAGGTCCCAATGGTGGTCCCATTGGTTCCCCAGGTGGAGGGTTAGATGATGTGCGGGCCGCAGCATCATTGGCCGAAGCCGCTGGAGCAGATGGTTCCTTTGAAATGACAGAGGCCTGCGCATCTTTGGCCAAGGCCGCAGGAGCAGACAGGGTTGGAACGGTGTTAGGCAGAGATCAGGGTCTGGCTCCCGGACCAGTGGTTGCTTTACCCTTGCCTTTAGTGGGGTTGATGATTGAATTGATGCGAATGTCTTGCGCATCCAGTCGCGTAGTCAAAGACGAAATTTGAGTCGTGAACGCATTGGTGATGTTAGACTGCAAAGCATTAAGAAGTTCCGCAAGTCCGGGCATGAGTGGTATAGCTGGGAGGGCAGGGATAACCGACACCGTCAAACTAAATGGATTAGACACTTCAGGAGCTTCAGCGTCGTTTACCATAACGTTTTCCGGGTTGTGCATGGAAGAAGCCACTCCACGTGTGTCCTCAGAAAGATTGGGTAAATTGACTGATTCGCATATTGGTCCTTCAGGATGCTGGGATGCGCGAACATTCGAGGGAACTGAAATAGGGTAAATTGGGGCTATGGGGGCAGGGATGGGAGACAAGTCGGCCATGAAGATGGGAGGAGGAATAGGGTCCTCGTCCATACTTTCCTCGGAGGCCTCGCTTCTGGCTACAGAGAAGGGCTTTGGGATGATAATCTTCTTGCCTTTCTTCTTCTTCGCTCTGGCGACTGGCGTGATACTTCCGTCCAACTTCCTTGGTCTGGTCACCGGGGTGGAAGGTACAGAATGTGGTGTAACATCCTCCGCTCATGAAGCGGACCGGGAATGTTTACCGTCAGGGGCGACACGTTTAGTGGTGTGCCCCTCTCGTTCTTCGTCTACGTCATTGCGAACAAGGTGATATCCTAACAACGCTGCTTTATCAGTAAGGAAAGAAAGCTGGACTGAGTTGCGGTAGGCAACCGCCCAATTCTTCTTTTCCGAAGCAATTTCTGCCCTAACTTCTCAATGGGCTTCCTCAATGTTTTCCAGATATTTGCGGCAAATAATGGCCTTCGCATTGTCTGTTTCTTGAAGGAGGAGGTATTTTTCAACCTCTTCCTTAACGATGCTTTCTTTGATATCTGCAGCTTTCTTGTCTACTTGTGCTTGAATTTCTTCGCTGCACTCATGGACAATCTGGCTGTGAGATAGTACCAGAATGTCAGTACCTGTAGCTTTGGCCCGTAGAGCCGCCACGAGTCCCTTCCGATAAACTGTTCTCCACTCTTCTATATCTTCAATACATTTATTCTCCAACTTTTTCATCATGCGTTCCTGTACTGCCTTTTCTACTTGTGCTTGGGCTGTCAGGTCGTCTTTGAGATTGTTAATGAGCTGGTTTGCCATGTCTTCCATGACGATTTCTCGAACGGTTTCTTCGTCCCAAGTTGACTGTTGATAGGACTCAACCACCACGAGCTTCACTGCACGACGAATGTGTCCTTGCGTAACTTTCTGCAAGTTGTTAAAATATTCAATAAACGGAGGATTGTCTCCTCTATCGAACTGTTCAAAAAGTTCAGCCAGATGTCTGGCCATTAGTATGATTCTTCCGCCTTCAGTGACGGGCATGCCCAGTCCTGGTGCTACTCTGAAGTGGTCCTCGTCAGGGGTAAGCTTGACTCTACCCTTGACTTTAGGTCCCCCCGAGCACAGAACTCCTCTGGTCATAGCTGCAAGAAGGGCCACTGATAAACGGAACCAAGATGAGGGTGTGACTCCCTTCATCAGAAGGTCATCATCCAACCCCGCATCCAGTGCCGACAATATCATACCCATCGAATTGTTGAAATCTTGTACGTTAGCTGGGATGGATGAACCCGCGTGTAATTTGATCATGTCTTTGAGGTAGAACTCAGACCAACCGCTAGCTCCTTCCAAGATATCACGGCCTATTTCTTCTCTGAGATCTTGAATCATAGTGGCCAAGTCTTCCCTTTGGCCTGTGCTGTAACCAACTCTGTAAACCTTGTCTTCCTTGCTACCTTCAACCTCCATATCTGATAAGTTGATAGGCGGTGGCAAGATAGGGCATTTGATAGCCTTCTCTAGATCCCCGAAGAAACTAATGATGTCAGTGGGTACCGGGACTGTGATGACTTACTCTCAGTAAGTCAGGCACAACTTGGGGCACTTAGGGATATGACGACGGATAGGAGGGACAAAGAAAAGAGCAAGATGAAGAGCAGAGAGGAGGGCTTTAGACAGATGCAAGAGGACAAGGAGGCAGAGCAAATCAATGGTGATGAGCAATGCAGAAGACTATGAGCTTGCAAATGGGAGTTCACAAGTGGACAGTCTGAGGGACTGTCCATTGTATTGCACCAGCTTATATACCTGGCTACATGGTGTTTACATAATGGAATACTCGGGAAACTCGTAGAAGATCTATAAATACCGTCCAATGGCAATAGTCTCTCTGGGAATGTCCTGGAAGCTTGTGGAAGCTCTATAAATACCATTCAATGGCAATAGTCTCTCTGAGACCTGGTGACCTTTTCCGCAGTTCTTCTGTGGAAACTGGTAGAACTCTGTAGAAGGTTGTAGAATCTTCTACAAGGAACTAGTCATGTGACAGATCACGTGACCCTCGGAGTATAATTTCAAACTCCGACCTCGGATTTCCTAAATAGGAAGTTGATTACATAATACCGGACCGGACCGGACCAGTCTGAACTCTTGAGTCATAACCTAAGCTTGACGGTTCATGACAGTATCCCCTCTTTAAGGTCTTGCTGTGCCAACAGCATTCTAAGGTTACTTGGTTGAGGGGCTCTTGGGTTGTTTGCATGGTACTCTTGTACTAGTAGGTTTGCATGCTTCATTTGTGATGCTGGTAACCAGGAGTTTTCTGAACTTGGGTACCCTTTCCACTTGACTAGGTATTGTATTCCTTTCTTGTTGGGCGAAAGTCTGGACTGTAGGATGGTTTCTACTTCATAATGGTCTTCTTCTCCCTGGACTATTTCTGGGGGTGGTCTGGTGAAGTTAGGCCCATGGGCTGTGGTTTCTTTATAGGGGAGATAAGGGAGTTGTGGAAGACTGGGTGGATACGCCATGACTTTGGTAGTTGGAGTTTACAATTGACTCCCAACAAGATAATACTTTGAATGGGCCCATGTCGTCTAGGGGCCAACTTGGCCTTTGGATGGGTAGTGTGGACATTGGTTCCTTCTAACCAGACTTGGTCTCCTGGTTTAGGTTCATAGGTAGCAGTGGATACACGGGTATTCTTCATAACTCTGCAGC
>WTXK01000662.1:0-23389 GCA_025769895.1 Lactarius psammicola
GAGAGGCACCACCCGACGTGGGCCGAACTGCTCTCTCCTTCTCGAGATTCTTCCGAACTACATAATGGCGACGGCGCATTGTGTTGAGATGCCCTCAGCCAGGAAAGCAGAAGTCGACGCGAAAGAAGAGACGAGATGAAAAAAAGCTCGGGGCATTATCTGCGGCGGCGGCGAAGTCTCCTTCACCTGCCGAAATCGTGCCCGCTGCCAGCCGTTGTCAGGGTTGAAGATGTTCATAAGGTCCTGTGTCAGCATAATGACGGTCGGACAGAGTCGGATGTCGTCCCTGACAGAGATGACACACCACCGAATTGGTTACAGATGCGCAACGGGGGTCGAGCGAGCGA
Source organism: Lactarius psammicola (assembly GCA_025769895.1). Taxonomy (NCBI): domain Eukaryota; kingdom Fungi; phylum Basidiomycota; class Agaricomycetes; order Russulales; family Russulaceae; genus Lactarius; species Lactarius psammicola. Next base: position 348 of record WTXK01000662.1, read on the forward strand.
GATCTAATGAAGAGTGTATGGCACGGCGAAGGAGTTCAGTGGTGATGATCCAGATTTGAGCATGCGTGCGGGGCTCATTGTCAATGGAGTAAGTTTTCAGCGCGAGTAGTGGCACTCAATGACGACGTTCCCTCTCAGTGGCCGTACACTGCTCTCTCTCAAGTCAGAGATAAAGTTATGATGTCCGTCATTGGGGTTGTGTCCTTTATGGGGAAAGAGCCAGCGTTAACCACCAAAGGCGGTACGAACTGCATCTCGAGAGCCCACTGACCACTCACAATATAGGCTTCTTCAGATTGGTGCACTTGTTTCTCCTTGCTGGATCCTTCCGTCCTTGACTCGTTCGGTGGAGTTCTTTACACAGACGGTTCGGGCATAAAGATCAACTGCTTCATGAGGCTAGAGAAGTGGGTTCCGAATCCAAAGCGAGGCGATGTTGTTCTGTTGCGTCAAGTCAAGGTGCTATATGTCTATCACCGTCTAAGGCAAGTAGGTGGGCTGAAGAGATGCCTCAGATTGGACAGTGGCAGGATAAATTTACCGGCACTTGCTTCGCGAACACGATGCAATGGGCGATCTACAAACCCGCTGCGAAAAAAGTGTTGCAACCAGATCCCAAACTCTCCAGCATTCGATCTCATCACCTGCCCTCGTGGGACTTAGTGCCGCCGGAGATAGAGTACTGTGCTCAACTGGCCAAGTGGTGGGCCGCAGTTCAACGGACTCGTGCCGAGCGCCAAGGTACAGCTATCCAGATCGGAGGGGGGCCAATTGCGGCCGTAGAGAGGAAGACGACTTCCCGGCAGCATCTGCTCATCCGTGATGCAGACCCCGGGCGGGAGCCGCGCGGGTACTTCAACTGTACGGTAGAGGTATGAGCGCTATTCACTACGTCCAAGACCTGGTCACCTCATGAAGGGGGATAGGTTTTACATGGACACGCAAACCACATCTCCGATATTCATAGCATCTACGTGACGGATTACACGTCCAAATCTGGCACGTTCGTAGAGCACAGCAGCGAGTGGTGCCCCGTGTCCCTCGCCGACCGTGTGCTCCGCATCGAGATGTGGCGCGGTGAGGCCGTTGCGCTGGCTCAGCAGATGAAACCGGGCGAGTATTGGTCGCTGGACAACGTACGGATGAAAGTCAGCAGTGGTGGCTACATCGAGGGGTCCTTCTCGGAGGCGGCCAAGGCACGGAAGCTCTCCATTACTGATGTTGATACAAATCATCATCTACAAGCTCTGCTGCAGTGGGTACTTTTCCGACTCGGAGGCCTGCTTGAGCTGACAGAATGTTTTCTTTCTCACCACATACAGGCGGAAGAAAGCGTGGGAAGAGAATGATGCGAATCCACATGTGTTTCCGCACAAAGTTGTTCAATGAGTGGAGCTCAAATCCATCTTTGATTGTACCGTCGAAGTAGGGTCGTCCTTTCACTTAAGAACCCGCCGGCTCTGAGCCTAGAGCATACAGGTCCTTCACGCAGAGTATAATGCGACGGGCACCTCCCTGTTGTATATTACCGACTACACCGAACGCAGTGATCTTTCCACCCCGCCGATGGCACTGTGGAGTCGTGAGCTACAGGGACGGATAGTAACCCTTGAGCTGCAGGGTCCACAAAGCAAAATGGCGGACAAGGTGGACACTGGGGCGTTTTTCAATGTCAAGCATATGCGACTGATCGAACGTGTCATGGGTGTGGGAAGGGTCCTTGGCCGGATCGGGGGCCCTGATCGTCTCATCCACAAGCTGAATGCGAACAACCCCAACGAGGAACTGGAACGGTTATTTTTGTACATTGGATCTCTCTTTTCTTGTTCTCGGGCGTCGTTGACCTTGTCACTCTATAGGCGAAGAAAGCAATGGGAAGAAAAGAAGGCAGCAGCGACGACACGGACCGAGAGCTTCACCACCATCGCCCGCATCTTAAAAGCAGCAATTCCGCAGACAAGTTCCAGGTTCGTGCGCGCGTTGTCGGGACATTTCCGTTGCAGTTGAAAGACTGCGTTGTTCGCTGCTGCAAAGGGTGTTCCGAACGGTAAGATGTTCTTCATTTAACGGCAGCAATAACGTTGAGAATGGGACGTGGACGTAGGGTGCCTGAAAATGTGGACGCCTGTACGACGTGCTCTGCCCCTGAAGGGGTGGGTCCGGGATGCGGAGAACGTGTTCCACCTGTTCCTACGACTGCAGGACGAGCGTGGGAAAGCGCAGATTACCGTGTCAGTGGACCAGAATGTACGTTTTCTGCGTTAACGTGCAGAGCGTCCTGCTGATATGCCTCTATATGAACAGAGCAGTTTACTCAAGGAGTTGTCGCCTGATGACATAGTGGATGCGTCGGGTGGCATGGCGATAGTCCGCGAGCGCCTAGCCGATTATATCGGGAACTTGGAGGCGGTGCAGGCGGCTAATAGCCTAGGAAGAACGCTTGCGGTCAGTGTTCCAGTGCGCGAATTCACGATAGAGAGTTGGCAGGTCGAGGATGATGAGACAGGAGTTATCGCGTATGGGTTGGCATGATCGGATTGGGGCGAATTGTCCAACACACTTTTTGTTTCTCCGAGGTGCTTGCCCGGGTAACTTGGCGTCGGCTACCCAGCTCACTGCACTGCTACACCTGCCATTCGATGCTTCCTGATTGGTTGGACGCTGGTCACCGGCAGCAGTTGAGATACAGTTTCGGGTTTTGAAATACTGTAGTTGACAATGTTGATCACCACGATGCTGATAAGGCAGAAGAAATCAGGAACCCACACCCCTTATATAAGCAATTCGACACCCACCACCACACATCCTACTCCTCCTACGCAACACCGATTTTGGGTATTTTTCTCTAATGGGAGTTTAGAAGACCTAATTAGCTTGCATTTGGAAAGAGGGATTTTTAAATTTCTCAAAACTGGGGGTACAGTAGGGTCTAGAAACTACTTTTCATAAAAACCATTTTTAAGCGTTTCCGAGTTGAAGGAAACAATAATCAAAAGTTGGTCCGATGGATTTGTCCGATCACGTGACCTAAATATAGTGACGTAATCCTACAACACCCTCCAACGAGAATCCCGTCTCCAGAGCAGTAGAGCCCCAGGAAATGCCCCGAAAGCCCCGCATAACACAGGCCCGTACCCGCAGGGCCGAAATGGCGCGTCTTGCCTTGCATCCGTTGGGCGCAAAACCCCCTGTGGCAGGATTTAGTCACATTGAAGCGGGTGAGCAGTCACCAGTCCGGACGCGAGGGCACACTCACACAGTGGACAGAAACCGACAGCGGTGAAGACCTAGATCCGGAACTTGCAAGTTTCTGTCAAAAATTTGACCTTGAACCCCAAGTTCAGGACTTTGAAAGTGACGCAGATGGAGACGACACACCTGGATCAGACGCCGATCACGACCCTTCCAATGAGCCAGAGATTGCTGAGCAATCGGAACTTGAGCACTTCAGTGCGGTTCTTCAGCGCGCTCAGCAGATCGCCATCTGGCTAGAGAAAGAGGAAGTCAGGTCAAGGAAGCGCAAAACTCCAAGGAATTACACAGGAAAGTCACAGAAGACGTCATACCGGCACAAAAGAGCGAGGTTGCAGCTTGCGGAGAAGGGATTTCTTGGAGTCTTCGAATACACTGGTCTCCAGAAACACACAAGAGTCCAAAACGCGGGCAATGGAGCAAGCGACCTGATACAAGAGCCATCAGCCAAAGAACGACCTGTCCCGGAAGAAGAAGAAGAAGAAGAAATACTTATCCTGGAGGAAGAAGAATCACCGGATGAAGGAACAGTCGACGCAGACATCAGCGTGGCTGCAGCGATGTCCACTAGCGTGACGGCCGCAAGTGCGACGTCCACAAGTGTGACGGCCGCAAGTGCGACGTCCGCAAGTGTGACGGCCGCAAGTGCGACGGCCGCAAGTGTGACGGCCGCAAATGCGACGTTCACAAGTGCGACGGCCGCAAGTGCGACGTCCACAAGTGGGACGGCCGCAAGTGCGACGTCCATAAGTGGGACGGCCGCAGGCGCAATGCCCGCAAGTGGGACGGCCGCAAGCGCAATGCCCACAAGCGCGAGTGGGATGGCCGCAAGCGCGACATCTGTGAGCGGGCAGGGAGACTACACCGATAGTCCTGTTCATGCTGAGGCTCGCCGTGCCGTCGATGCAATGCTTGAGGACCTGCGTCGGGGGCATGCTGAGACGACGATGGGCTCTGCTGGGACTCCTCTGTCTGCCACTGACCGGGCCCTTAACCTGTGGAAAGATCGCACTGCCTTGCGCGCGGCCTGTGTGAAGCTCACCGATAAGTGCAAAGACAGATGTCTTGATGTCTTCTTTCGTGCCCGCATTACGGCGATGGTTGGCGTCTTGAACCTTTATCTCAACAGTTCCTACACCTGGAGAAATGCGTCGTTAGTTGCTGCAAATGTCCGTAATCAGGGTATAACGCACGCTCGCAACCTCCGCAAGTGGATTCTCGACTTCGTCCAGTCCGGACGTCTCCCGCTCCATCGTTTTGGCCAAGCAAGATGGACGATTCTTGAAGACGAAGACATATCGCAAAGCCTTCAGCTCCAGCTCGGGGAATGTGCAAAGCGTGGGTATATCAAGGCAGCCGATGTCGTGAGGATTGTCTCAAGCCCCGAAATGCAGGCAAGCTTGAGGCGGATCGGAGTTTGCAAGCCGACGATCACCGAACGGACGGCTTGCAACTGGCTGAAGAAGTTAGATTGGCGATACCAGCAGAAAAGAAATGGAATGTATATTGATGGCCATGAGCGAGACGACGTGGTACAGTATCGAAAAGCGTTTGTTGCGCGATGGAAGGAATATGCAAAGCGCTTCCACAATTGGGACAACGACGGAAATCCCCTTCCCCTTCCCACCGGCTTTCCCGTCCCTGGGGGCCGCTTTCATCTCATCCTTGTCACACATGATGAGTCGACGTTCTACCAAAACGACGAGAGGAAAACACACTGGGCGCATTCAAGCACGACTGCAACACCGAAACCAAAGGGCAATGGGCAGTCGCTCATGGTTTCGGACTTCCTAACCGTTGAGTGGGGGCGCCTCAGTCATGGAAATGAGTGCGTCTTTTCTCTCGACTCGTGCCTCCTCTATCTCACTTGTCTAAACACACACAGTGATGCCAGGGTCTTATTCAAGGCAGGGAAGAATCGGGAGGGTTACTTTGGCACGGACCAACTCCACCAACAAGTCGACCGGGCTATCGATGTTTTCGAGGACAAGACAAATGGGTGGGCCCAAGCCCTCTTTATGTTTGACAATGCACCAAGTCACCAAAAACGGGCACCCGACGCAATATCAGCTTGGAGGATGGTAAAAAGTGAGTCCTTTTTATTCGGACCATTGCGCTCACATTGACAACTCCTCAGACCCAAAGCTTGGTTGGACGCACCACAAGGATGGCCCACTCATGCGCCACGGCTTCAACCCACAGACAGGCGAGCCCCAACCATTTTATTTTCCCCCCAATCACCCCACCATGCCCGGATGGTTCAAGGGCATGGAACATATCATCCGGGAGCGCGGTCTCTGGCCAGAGCGAGGCCTTCCTGTTGAGTGCCTTGGTTTCAAGTGCCCGGACGCACGCATCGATTGCTGCTGTCGCCAGCTTTTATTTAATCAACCTGACTTTGTATGCCAGAAATCACAACTCGAAGAACTGATCGAGTCGCGCGGCCATCTGTGTGATTTCTATCCAAAATACCACTGCGAACTAAACTTTATAGAGCAGTATTGGGGTGCCGCGAAACTTCGGTTTCGCGTTGCTGGTCATGCAAGAACCCTTGATGAGATGGAGAAAAAAGTCGTCGCTTGCCTCGATGACATCCCCCTACTCCAAATTCGACGGTTCGTTTTTTTCTCTTCTTTTCTCAATCATGTCTGATATTGGATAGATATGCCAACCGCTCCGCTCGATTTATTCACGCATACGAAGAAGGGCTCTCGGGTGCTCAGGCCGCATGGGCAAATCGAAAGTATCACGGCCATAGGACTCTCCCACCGGATATGGTTACTCAAATAAAACAGTCGTTAACTACATAGAGATGTGCCCCAATAAGTGTTATAATTTCAGAGTTCCCCTTCGTCGTATCCCTCGCGTTTTCGTATTTTCGGGCCCACTACCCCCCAGATTTGTCCAACCCTAACCTAGGGTTGGGGCTTACATAAGGGGTGTGGGTTCCTGATTTCTTCTGCCTTACGGACCACGACCGTTGCGGTTGATGTATTACATAATCAATAGATGATTTTAGGGACAGTCGAGCGCCTTGTCTTAGCTGCCCTTCGTCATGCGCCTGTCTTTTGCGCTCCTCGTCGCCCTATTATCCCATCACGCCGTCTATGCTATCCGGCATTCCTTTGATACTCACGACTATTATGTCTTAGAACACAACCCTCGCGTCGGCCCCTCGTTATCACAGGTTGCTAGAAAGCTAGGCGTGCAGGTTGTCGAGCGCGCAGGCGAGCTTGACAATTTCTGGGTAGTCCGCGCTTCAAAACAACACTCCCCCTCCTCCCTCAGCAAGCGCGATAGTGAAGAAGACCATGTATTAGCTCGCCTCGCTGCCCTCCGCAGCTCTCGGTATCCACGAGACCCCGACTCCCACGCTGCGCGCCGCATAGCCGACTCCGTGACGCACCTCTCCCGCCAGGAGCTGCGTCAGCGTATAAAACGTGCACCTCCACCGATACGACCCGGCGATGACGACGATGCATCGAAACATCCGCTCGCGCAGGCCATCATCGACAAACTCGACATCCACGACCCTCAATTCACCCGACAATGGCATCTGATCAACGAGGAGTTTCCCGAGCACATCATGAACGTCACCAGGTTGTGGGACGAGGGCATCACGGGAAACGGCGTCGTCACGGCATTCGTGGACGACGGGATCGACTATGAGAACGAGGACCTCGCAGACAACTTTGTGAGTGTGTTGCCCAGTCGCACCACTATTTGCCTCTGCCCCCGCACGTGTGCCTGAGCCCCCGTATTCCGCAGTGGGAACCCGGGTCGTATGACTTCAATGACCACGAGGCCCTCCCCTACCCAAAACTGTTCGACGATCACCACGGCACACGCTGTGCCGGCCAAGTCGGCGCTGTCAAAAATAATGTCTGTGGCGTGGGTATCGCATACCACTCCAGAGTCGCGGGAATCCGCATCCTCTCTGGCCCCATCTCAGACGTCGATGAGGCCGCCGCGCTCAACTACAATTACCAGAACACGTCCATCTTTAGCTGCTCATGGGGCCCGCCGGACGACGGCAAGTCCATGGAGAGCCCGAGCTATCTTATCCAGCGCTCGATATTGAACGGCATCCAAAATGGTCGCGATGGGAAAGGATCTATTTTCGTCTTTGCTAGTGGGAACGGCGCCGCGTACGGCGACCAGTGCAACTTTGACGGGTATACTAATAGCATATATTCAATCACGGTCGCTGCAATCGACTACAAGGGACTTCATCCTATTTATTCTGAAGCCTGTGCCGCGAACCTTGTCGTGGCTTATAGCTCGGGGAGTGGCCGCCACATCGTATGTCCACGTTCGCTTTTTTTCGAACCTTTGCACCTGCTGACGTAGTTGTAAAAGGTGACTACCGATAAGGGAAAATCCGAATGTGCTACTACCCACGGTGGTACCTCAGCTGCTGCACCCAACGCTGCTGGTGTCTATACTCTCGCACTCTCTGTTCGGTACGTCTTTCTAATACCGAACTCGCAAGACAACAGTTGTTGAGTCTCGTCTAGCCCTGATCTCACTTGGCGCGACCTTCAGCACCTCACTGTACGAACTGCCGAGGTCATCAACATAGACGATCCTGACTGGGATAAGACGGCGTCGGGTAGACTCTTTTCATACAAATACGGCTACGGCCGCTTGAATGGGTACGAATTCGTCACGGCTGCCAAGAATTGGGAGCTCGTGAAACCTCAAGCATGGCTCGAGCTCCCTGCGGTGCAAGTCGGAGATGGCTTATCAACTCTGACCGGAGAGATGAGTGGCGGGTTGCCCATCGTCCCTGTTGGCGTCACGAGCACTGTCACCGTAACACAGGAGGATTTAGAACGGAACAATTTGGAGTCTTTAGAGCACGTCACCATACGCGTGTGGATTACGCATGATCGCCGCGGTGATGTCGAGGTCGAGGTCATAAGTCCGAACGGCGTTAAGAGTATTCTCGCTGCTCGCCGCCTTGTTGACATGAGCAAGGATGGGTACCCTGCGTGGCGCTTCATGAGTGTCAAGCATTGGTGGGTCTTTTCATATGTCCTTGCAGGTCTAATGCTGAACGCGACGAAGGGATGAGGATCCGCGCGGCACTTGGACAATCCGTGTCTCCGATATCGGTGCTAAAGACCGAACGGGTCGTTTCCTTGGCTGGCAGCTCTCGCTCTTTGGTTCGACGATTGACGCATCCATCGCACGTGAGTACGAGATATCGTTATTCGACAAAGTTCTCCCCTCCCTCCCAAGTCCCAATGAGCCAGTGAACGACCATCCGAGCACCACAACTAAAGCACATCCCAAGCCTACCGAACATCTCCCAGGCAATCATGGCGAGGCAGAAGGCGAGGCGGACAAGCCCGCATTCGACAACGGAGATCACACCGAGGGTACCGCGGAGCCCACTTCATCACCCAGCGCAACTCCCAGCGGGACAATGGTACCCACTGCTGACGAAGGCTGGTTCTCCGACATGTCCACGCTCGTCGCGAACCAGAAATGGGTCTTTGGCGCCGCGGGCATAGTCCTTCTCTTCGGCCTCACCGCGGGCATCTTCCTCTGCAGGCGTGCCGCGCGCCGCCGCCGTCGTGCAGAGGACTACAGCGCACTGCCCGGCGACGACCTCGCGCTCGGCGCGCTGCCGCGCGGAGGCCGGGGCCCACGCACGAAAGAGCTATACGACGCGTTTGGTGAGCAGGGTGATGATGAGGACGACGAGGACGAACCAGACGAGAACACGGGCCTCCGACGGGCGGCCTCCCCCGGCGTGACTGGTGTCGGAGTCGGGTACCATGAAGGCTTCTTGGACGACGAGGATCCGAATACGCCTCGGACGGCACCGACACCCGCGTATCGTGACGAGCCGGAGAAGAGGGAGGTGCCGACACGTGGGGGCGCCGCTAGCCCCAGTGGGAGTGGGAGTGGGAGTGGAGATGGAAGCTGGGAGCATGCATCACAGACGCGATAGCGCTTCTCGATTCCTGCTGCTTGGGGTCTTGTCGACTAGCAATATAATTATTTATGGGTTTATACCTGCCTCAACCCTAAAAAGCATAGAGCATGAAATGTTGCATCACTTGGTACAGTACTGCTCTGAAGACCTCGACACGGAAGCGTAGAGCAATTGAATTACGTATACGGATATGCTTGATCGCATTGAAATGGTCGTTACCATCACAAGGCCGGTCACCTAATATCATTCGACGACGATTCGGAGCAACTTTTCCAGATTGCATACAGAGCTCTTCATTAATTCGTCACAAATCGCGCGGAGCTTCACGCGACACTCCCGGATCACGAACTCGCGGAAGCATGATCAACTGGGACTCATCGCAAAAGCGCCATCGTCTAACCAGTGCCTCCCGGGCACTCGGAGCAAATGTGTGGTGGTTTAACGTCCTGGGGGAATGGCAGCGGTTAGATTTGTATGTCATCCATGCAATACATAGGTAAGGATTTGCCGAACCGTCTGTATGAGCCATTACAATACGGCACTACCTCTGAAATTACGGTGTCGTATTCTCTATTATTATCCCAATAACTTACTATGAGTTGAAATTCACAGCCAGCGAAAAGAAGGCCCGCGGGGGGTCCTCGACCGACGTAAATTCCTATTTCTAATATCTATGAGTTATGGCGCCTCCTGATCCAACGATCCGAGGGAGACAACATTTTATTCCGCAGACTCGGACATGCAATAATGCCAGCTATCTCTGGTGTCTCCATCTTTGATATTACCACGCACAACAGGCGGTACACTAAATGCTCCTTTGATCATCTAACTGGTCGTTGGTGACGCTGCACACAACTCAGCGGGATTAGAAGCTTGATCATAACATGTGATGAGCGAGGCTTGGTACTTATTCCCGCAAGAATCTTTGTTCTTCTGCTGTGGGCGCTGTATTTCTGCTCGATGTTTATTGGGGCCAATGTTACTGGCCAAAACCACACACGCATCGTGACTAAACGTTGTGCCTCTCTGCGCGGGTGATCAACACCCCCCTGTGCTAGATTTCTTCACCATCGAGAGCCGACTCAGGCGACAACCCAACTATAGGCGCAAATGATCCACCTGCTAATTCTCTTGTTTGCCCTTTTTCATTATGGAAGAGCTCAGCCTCACCGCTCCCGTTGCGACGCATGGTGTCCATCCCTGTTGGTTTGTCGAGCAAGGGGCTTGCGCGGCTCCGCTTATTGGCAAATGAATCGCGCTCTCAACCCATGGACGGACGGCCATCCAATCCTCCTTTAAACGCCAACACTGACAGGGGTGAGCCTGGGGATGCGGCGGGTGCGGCCACATCTTCATCCGAAGCTCAGAGACTGCGGTTGGAAAACAACTTTTTGAGGCATGAGATACAGCAACTTCACGAGGAAAGATCTGAATTGCCGCCTAGTTATGCCAGTGGGGTTGCGTTGGAGTTACCGTCCCGGTGCGAAGCTGATACCCTAAGGAGGGAACGGCCATCGGTCTAGGATCGAACATACATAATGCGATTGGAATACAGGTATACCAAACAATATTGCGACAGCGATAGTTGGGATATATGTATGTTACACGAAAAATAAAGCAAATAGAGAACGCAAAGCCAGCACGACGGCCGGGCCAGGCCCATCCTATGGTACCAAAAATGCGCGTGTCGCCGGCGACCATCATGCAAAGCTCAGCTTTGAGCCGTTCGCCACGCGCGTCCAGATGTTGAGATCCTCGTACTGAAAACAGAAAAAAAAAAAGGAAAAACCAGAAATTTCAGTTTCCACAAAGAGGGAATAATGGGAACACAGTCTCACCTCTTGAATCGTCGTCATCAACTGCGCCTCGGTGTAGCCCGCTCTGAGGACTCGCGCGCGAATATCCACCATCGACAGCACGTCGAGCGCGCCGTCCCCCTCCTCTTCCCCGTCCTCCCTCACATCACGTTCGCGATCTGGCCCACGCCCGAGCCTGCGCGGGCGCTTCCGCACCGCGCGCCCGGCGCCAGCGGACACTGCAGCCTGGGCCATGTCCTTGATGATGCGGTATACCCTGCTGGTGTCGGAGCGGTCCGCGTCACGCGCGTCGGCATCGTCCCCGCCGTCATCGTGCAGACTCTCCTTGCTCGCTGTCATCAGTCGCAGAGCCTCATCCACGTCTGCGTGCAGCACCGCAGCGGCGAAGCGCAGCCGAGCAAGCGCCTGTGCGAGCCGCAGCACGCCGAGCAGCGTACGCGCAGATGTGTGTGTGTGCGCGCGCTCGCGCTGTGCGTCGTCTTTGGACTGCTTGCGCAAGCGCACGTACGAGTCGACGATGTAGGACGACACGTCGGGAGGGACGACGGGGCGGCACCGGCGGGCGAGGGCGATGTACGCGCTGTAGAGGCGCATAGTGCGGTCAGTCATGAGTAAGTGTGGGCAAATGGGGTGAGGGAGTCCCGTACCGCATTAGGGCCGGCTCGAGCGGGTCGTACTCAAGGTCTGGGTGCCTGTTGTACATATGGACGTGGGTGACGTGTTGCGCGAGTCGTTCGTCGTCGTCGCGTGAGGGCTTGTCCAGCAACAAGAAGAGCAAGTCGAAACGGGAGAGAAGCGCTGCTGGCAAGTTGATGTTCTCAACGGGAGATACTTTGGGGTTGTAACGGCCATAGAGAGGATTGGCGGCGGCTAGGATAGACGTGCGCGCGTTGAGTGTCGTGGTGATGCCCGCTTTCGAGATGGAAATGGTCTGTTGCTCCATAACTTCGTGTATAGCTGTCCGATCGGACTCGTCCATCTTGTCGAACTCATCGATGCAGCATATCCCGTTGTCTGCCAGGACGAGCGCGCCGCCCTCTGCGACATCGTGTCAGTAGCTGAATAAGAAATCCGACAAGGGAGAACGAAACGCACCGAGAACCATTTCATCTGTTACCGGGTCGCGCATGACAGCGGCTGTTAGACCAACCCCGGATGAACCCTTTCCGGTGGTGTAGACACCTCGAGGTGCCACTTTTGATATGTATTTCAGCAACTGCGATTTCGCCACACCAGGGTCACCCATTAAACAGACGTTGAGATCGCCACGGATTTTCATGCCATCACCCATGGTCTTCGTAACACCACCGACTAGGAGTAGTAGTAACGCTTTCTTAACGTCAATGTGACCATAAATCTCTGGAGCAATACTAAAGGCGAGCTTCTGGTACACTGTCGGGTCGTCGTGGAGTCGCTCAATAGCCGCTCGCATCTCCGCGGTGACTTCCATCTCGCTATACTGCTTCTTAAGTTGGTGAATATGGTGCGCTTCCAGGTAGGTGTCAGTAAGGAGGCCTGCGCGAACGGCTTGGAAACCAGTGTAGGGAATAGGGAGGAAAATGCCGCCCAAGTGCACAATATCCCCGGGGTTCATCGTACGTGTGAGGCTGCCATTGACATGTATAGTCATCGACCGAGGGATATGACCGACAGGAACTTGGTCCGCCTGTATGGACAATGAGCAAGGGGACAGTCAAAAGAAATCTGGGACAGATACCATTTCCTGGATCTTCACTTCCTGGAATGGGCTGAAACGGCAAGCGCGTGTCTGCATGTGTAGAGAACCCTTGATATTGTTCCTCTTGCACTCGTTCTCGTTTTGGCAGTCGGCAATAGGAGTGAACTCTTTTCTGGAGATTTCTTGGAAAGTCTCCGATCCGCAAACGTCGCAAGTGTATGCATTGACCAGCAGTAGTGGTTTGACCTCTGAGACTCGAGTGACAATGCCGCGGACAGTGATAAGCCTCCCAAGATGTACACCCTTCACTTCGCGAACAGCCATTGAGACATCAGAGAGTAGAGGTTTGAAGTAGAGGTTGCTTTCAGGCCTTGTCAGAAGCGAAATGGACGTACAAGTGATGGTACTTACTATCTTCTGAGCAGGTGTATCGGGAACCCATCCTGACCTCCCTCGACTTGTTCATTCCGCTCTCGCCGCTGGTGCATGATGATGTCAATAACTTCGTCCTGTTCACTGATGTCCTTCGTGGGTATGGGCATGAGGCCGTCGACGACTTCATTGAATAGCTTGACGTAGCGGCTGGCGTTGTTTCTTATGCTTGATGCGAGTTCACCTACTGTCTTTTCGTGCTATCCCGGCATGAAGGTTCAAGTCAGATCTCGTGAGTTGGTCGATACATCCATAACCAACCTTGACGATATCCTCTAGGTCGATGACAAGCATTTGTTGATCGCGATTCGCGATGCGTTGCTACACTCGGGTTAGGATGGATCAGACAAATACTCATGATAAACGCGCACAAGCTGAGACATATACTTCAAGCCCTTCCTTCTTTGAGTCTCCGGGTTGCCATCTTCATCGCCAATATCCATATCAGCGATGCCGTCGGTCACATCGTCGCCACTGGAGGGACCGACAAAATTCGACAAAAAGTCTTTTATTTTGCCTGAGAAACAGATTAGAAGCGATACGGCGTATGAGAAAATAAACAGACCCTTTTCGGCCTCATAATCTACATCTATGTTTATCACCGGAAGGGACATGGCTGGTCGGCAAGAGGTTAGTTGACGAAGGTCATAAGACGCGTACCGCGTGTGTTGTGTGACCGTTGGTGTGACATTTTTGTGACGCGTCGCGTCTGTCGCGTCGTCTGATTCGGAGTTGGGGCTTTCCCTGCCCTGTTGTTCTTGCTCCTGCTACACATGTCGCACGTCCCGCGGTTGGAGCCAGTTGTCCTGATAACTTCGGTCCCTCCTTGCTCCTCTGGTCGGAAGAACAAGCGCAAGGAACAGGCCTTGGTACAGAGTACCCTCATAGGCAGCTCGGGAAAGAAAGCGCGTCTTGGATCGAGTCTTGGACTCGGATCCAGTACTATCCCCTCAGCGCGAGTCGAAGTCTTACTTCCGCCTTTGGGCAGTTGGAAGAATCGACTGCTCGGGAGCCCAGACAAGGTGAGTATTCAGTTGTGGCTTGCCACAGTCACGGTTTACGACGAGACTGATACTTCTGGCCAGGATGCTCAGGCTGGGCCTACTCGTCTCTATCATCATCGCTCGTCTCTTTCCGGCGCGCGCACGCCTCTTTTGTGTGACGTGTTACATCGCTCCGAGCAAACTGTGGTAACACCACAAGTATATGATCTCTCTATGACTATGTTCCAACAGGAATTTAGGAGGATGCGACCCCTTAAAGGAGCAGTGCTAAAGTCATATAGCCACAGTTTGAACTTTCCAGAGGTTCATGGTGTTTCTTTGAGCATGAAGTGGGTTGGAGTCCCTTCTGTCTACAATGCCATTAGGATTGGAAAGACTGTGTATCAGGTATTTGTTATGCTTTTCTCTTATAAGATTTATATTAACTAGCTTAGCCTGGTGATATAGTTATTGTACTTCCTGGTGAAGACCCAGACAAAACACGCCAAAGGAATGCACAGGCACAAAGTTCTCAGAGCCCCAACCCTCTTGCAGAATACTGGTAAGGTGCCATCTTTTTAGAGCTTGAACTTTTATCTCATTGTTATACAGGTTTATTAGGATATGTTACCTTTTTGAAAGAAAAGGACAGCAGTTCCTTCATGGGCAGTGGCTTGCTCATGGGTCCAAAACTCTTCTTCAAGAGGCTGCTCACTCTAATGGGCTTTTCCTCATGAACTCTTGTGACAACATTCCTTTGGCCTCTATTATCCAGAAATGCAATTTACACTGGCTAGCTTCTGATGAGAAGGAACCTTCAGAGGATAGCTTCAATAGATTCTTTTGCAGGTAAAAAACAATTATGCTATGTTGTTTTACCTTCTAAACTTCTTATTTAAGTGGCCTAGTCTGGGATGAAGACCTAGGTGCATTTATAGAGGCTGCTCAGATACCACCTCCAATATCTTCACAAGCTTGTGCTATCTGTGACTCTCAGATGGCTCAAAGAGAAAGTAAAAGCCCAGTTCTTACCTTTGAAAGCTTTTCCTATCTTGGAACTAGCTTTCATGAACTTGACTTTATTTATGCCTTATATGAGCAGGATGAAGATGCCCCTTATATCATTGGCCAAATTCTGAGCTTTACTAATGGCCTTCCAAACCAAGCTCCTCAAGTGCAAATCAGGCAGCTAGAACACTATGATGACCTTGTCAAGCATGATTTGAGTCTCAATTTAGGTAGAAAAAAGGATGAGGTATGTGTGCAATTTTATAAAGCCTTATTCTAATAATATTTTTTTATTAGCAAAGACTCTACTTTACTCATAAGACAGAAAGTATTCCTATCAAAAACATAGTTGGAAAGTGTTATGTTCAGCATCCATCAGCAATCCAAGATCTGGGTTTATGGCTATGTCATGAGGACCACTTCTATGTTCAAGATTGCTCAGTCAATCCACCATTCATCAGGGTTGAAGATTGCAATGGACTTAGAGTGATGGATCTGGCTTCCCACTCCTACTGTGTGGAGTGCTATGAGAAGCACATGGAAAGCATATCTGAGCAGAAGCTGTTAGTTCAAAGTCATCGGCCCCTTCAAACTCTAGAGTTGTTCTCAGGTTCTTTTTCCGTTATGCCGTGTAACCGTGACCTTTCTAACATTGTGCAGGAGCCGGTGGTCTCTCAATTGGGCTAGAAGATTCGGGGATTGTCGAGACCAAATGGGCAATTGAGTATGCACCCAGTGCCGCAAGAACTTTCCAGTATGTTACCAATCTTGCTAGTTGCGCACGCTGACTGTTTCTTTCAGATACAATAAGCGGCACGCCAATGTATACAATCAAGATTGCAACATACTTCTTGAGCACGCTATCGAGACCGACAACGGCAAGAAATTAGCCCCTCTGCGGAGCCTTGATGATGGACGGCCACTACCACCGTTGCCGAAGCCTGGTGAAGTCGACCTCATCTGCGGAGGTCAGCATCATCGGAACTCTGGGTGCGCACACTATCATTGAAGCGTCTCTAGGCCCGCCATGTCAAGGGTTTAGTCACGCAAACCGACACCCAGTGAGCAATGCCTTCGCTCACCGTTCACATAGTATATCCTGACGCGCCTTGACACGAGCGCCCCGATGACCCTAGGTTGGTTTCCTAGTAGTATTGTCGCGTCGACAGTGCACTGATTCCACGCGCGTCGCAGAAACTCGTTGGTGTGCAACATGCTCTCCTTCGCAGAGTTTTACAAGCCCAAGTTCTTCCTCTTGGAAAACGTGCTCGGCCTCCTCAATCACAAGCTCCAGATTAACAAGCCAGGCCCACAAGAGGGAGAGATAGTTGCGAACGGCATCATCAAGTTCATACTTCGCGCCTTGACCTCTCTTGGGTACGTCGTCGCCGTCAATTTCCCTCAACGTTGTCTCGGCGTGGGCTCCCCTGACGCTTCATATGACAGCTATCAGGTCCGCTTCAACGTCTTGCAGGCCGGAAATTACGGGTCGCCGCAGAATCGTCGCCGCGTCATCATCTGGGGCGCGCGGCGCGGCGTTCCCCTCCCCGAGTTCCCGATCCCGACTCATTATTTCGAGACGACGCAGTGGAACGTACAGCTCGACACGGGTCTCAAGCTCGAGCCCGTCACCCGCGACCCAGAACGGCCCCATCGCGGCGCGCCTCTCCGCGCGGTGACCGTAGACGACGCGATCTCAGACCTGGTAAGTTCTCAGTGATTCAGGAATCTCTTTGTTTTGCAGTCGGGGGCTTACCAACTAACGCGTTATCGCCCACGCGACCCCGCGCTTGGCAGCCGAAATTTGACTGGTACGTACCTCCCCATCTGCTCGTCCACATTCTGACACGGCATTCGCGATGATAGGAAAAACCCGCACATGATTATCAAAGCGACGCAGAGCGACAGAACGGAGGTGAAGAGACGAGCGGCGGTCGGCATCCCCACTTTCGAAGCGGCGTCTGGCCAGGGGGCATACGATACAGACGAAGACCTGTTCCCAGGCTACCCAGACGGTGTGTCGTACGCGAGTGCGCCGCGTACGCGCTACCAGGCCCGTGTACGCGAGGGTATCGCAGAGGACGCAGACGTGGAGCTCCACTATACAGCAGGCTATTCTGAAAACGTCGCCGAGCGGGTATGCAACGTCGCCATTAAGCCCGGCGCAGACTGGCGTTCTCTGCCCCGTCAGCTGCAGATCAAGAAGCCAGACCGTGATGGCGCTGCAAAGACGCCTTCGAGAGATACGAGGTACTCTCGCATCGATGGTGCCGGGCATTTCCGCACGGCAATGACCACAGTGATGCCTAATGCGCAAGGGGCAACTGTGATCCACCCTACCGTATGTCCTCGCTTCGCTCCGCATATCTGCATCAGGGGCACTTATTGAGATCTGGTACAAAACAGCAAAAGCGAGTCCTCACCGTCCGTGAGTGCGCTCGGGCGCAGGGCTTTCCAGACACCTGGAAGTTCCTGTCCGTAAGTGAACGACCAAGCACCATCGTGCGAGATGTGAGATTTAATGTCACTGATAAACAAGTGATACAAATTTCTGACCACATCGTCGTATAGCAACTCCGGCAAATTGGAAATGCTGTCCCTATCCCACTTTCGCGCGCTCTCGGAAAAGCACTGGGTAAAGCTTTGATCAAGATGTGGGAAGCCGAAGATAAGGCCCGAGAATCCGGATCACCGGAGCTCTAAGAAATGTTAGGAGTCAATTTTCATAAATTTCATGGATTTGTACCGGAAAGCCCATATACACAACACACACAAGTAGTTACAGCTGGTTACAGCAGACAATTCTGGAATTTTGAATTTTAGGCCGAGCTGACGCGGACCTTGCCTAGAATGTCCCCTACGCGGCGGAGTTTGCGTTCATTCTCACCCTCGTCCGGGACGGCATCCGATCGTGGCAGAGAACGTGTGCCGATGCGGATGTCGGTAGCGATGCGTGACGCTCCCTTTGCGTGAACAGCAGCGTGGCAGTCATGGATCGCCTGAGAGACGGCAGACCACGGGCCCTCTTCCACGTGTCAGCCCACAGTGATGCACAATGGGATACCAGTAAATGCACCTAGATTAGTCCCATAGCCACTATGAGATGTCAGGAGCTCATCAGGGGTAAATGATAATGTCGAGAGCGTACTGCATCTAACCATGTGGCATCATATAAGATGACATCAATCAAAGGAAGGGAAGTAGTACATACTTGATACTTGAGACCAGACTTGTCAAGGATACGAGCACATTCGGCTATGTACTCGGCGACCTGTAGAGATGTGAGTTGCAGCCAGGCGAGTCAGGGGCAGGCGTACAGAGGGGTCAGGACCTGTGCCAATTGGGACGAGGCAGAAGTCTTGGACAACATTGGTTAGGAAATGCTCAAATGTGAGGACGTATACCTGCCGGCGACCGCAAAGAGCTCTGAGGTAGTATCAGTAGCCATTGTAAGATGAGAGGTAAAGCTGATGAAGATGCAAGTCCGCCACTGCCTATTTGAGTCGGTCCGAGTTGGGCTCTTGAGGCTCATTTCATCACCCGCTGCACCTAACATCACCGGTCTTACAGACAGAGATGACACCTTCGACTCTTCAAGCCAGAATAAAGGCCTTCGAGGCTCTTGGAATGGGCGCATCAAAGCAAGTCTTGGACACCGTCGCGATCCATTCCGAACCCGAGCACCTCCTCGACAGCCCACTCTCGCCTACGGCACCGTCTATCCCTCCCATAGTCCCGACAGTTTACACCCCTTCTACATCTCCGGGTTCGCTACGACAAAGATCCTCTCTCGTAGACCTCAAAGACTGGGTCATTGATGATGGTCCACTCCGAGCTAGCTCTCCTACCGCCGTCCTCAACGGCTACTCTCCACCAAAGCCATTCGAAAATGCGCCTCTGATCAGCTTCGAGAGTTCACCGCCAAAACTCCCCAAAGCCCCCCCATTGCCTCCGCGCCAGCCTTCGTACAACTCCCTTCGTTCCTTCTCTGCCCCCGCAACGAGTCCAACCCTCATGTCGACGTCCCCATCTGCTAATATGCTCATGCCCCCCGATGCTGACTATTCCTATCCACCCACACTCGGCAAAGACAAACTATCTACGTCCGACGACATACGACGTGCTCACGGCCATGCGCAAGCCTCGTCTGTCTCATCTTTCCATTCTGTCTCTCTGTCCTCCGATGGGGGTGACCCTACCGCAGTAGGTGTTGGTCCTCTGCATGCGTTCTCCATCGAACGAGAGTGGTCAGTAGCGGGCACAGAAGACGGCGAAAGCCTCGACGAGTCCTTCGAGAACGTGTCCGCGCCATCGTCCTTCCTCCCACCCATCACGCTCCCGCCACGCCCACCAAAACCCCCCGGAAATCCCTCCGTCGCCATGGCCTCAAAACCACCGCCACCGCCTCTCCCGCCCAAACTCCCACAGCGCCAGCAGCGAGGCTCTGCAGCAAGCAGCCTTGCCTCACGGGGCTCCTCCCCCTCTTCCATCACCTCGCCGGCCCTGGCACTCACACCATCCGGCAGCAGCTCTGCACCCTCTCTCGCCAGCACGCGCCGCGTGCCCCCTCCTTTACCCATCACGTCCCACCTCCGCCTCCCCCACCACGCTCGCGCCCGGCCTCGGCACGCAACGTCCGTTCCAGTCCACTGCCACAACCGCCTCGGACCGCTGCTCGCTTTTTTCGACCACCTCTCATACCTCCATCTCGTCCCGCACGTCCCTCTCCCCGTCGAAGAATTCGAAGCTGGTGGACGAAACCGTCCCCCCGTGCGCGGTACGATGCGCTCTTCCTCGCGAACGTACGCACTCACGCGTCAAGAAAACCGCCACCAGCCGATTCCCGCAAAGCGGCAGAACGCCGGCTGGCGCGGGCTGTTCTATGGACCTCGACCAGAGCGCGCAATCTGCGCCTGCGGTGGAACCAGGGCCTGATGCCCGCCTGGATGGGCGCCTCGTGTGCAAGATATGGCTCAGTCGGGCCTCGAGCCGCAGCGCTGCGGGACATCTGGTGAATTCACTTTCTTTCCTTTGCCCAAAAAAACGGAAAACGCTGAAGGAGTTTTTCAGGAACGAGTGCGACTCGGAAGGCTCGGGCTCCCTCGATCGTGATGCGTTCGCGCAGGGGATGGCGAGGATAGACGAAGAGCTGCGCCGTGCGCAAGTGCTCGGTCGTGCTGGTGCTGGCTCAGGCACGAACGGACGCGCGCCGCGGCGGGCACCGTCCCGTCCGATTCTCCGTTGAGTAGTTGCAGGAATTACAGAGTTACTATTGTACGCCCTGGCGGTTGCTGTCGCTACATAATATACCTGCTCTAGTGAACGCATATGTGAAGCAAATTGGGCAATAGTGGTTTTAACAGAATATATTGTATGTGATGCGATGGCGATGGGTTGATCAAAGTAGCTTACATCAGCGCTGTAGCACGCCGCGCGGCCCCCCACCTGCCGTCCCATTGTAGATCTGTGCCAGTAAGCCCAAGCACGCCCCCCGTCCGCCCCCAGGTCCTCCTCCTCCTCTTGCATCGACCGCCCAACCCCCCCGCGCGCATGCCTTCGCGCGCCATCAACATATGATTCTCCCAGCGCACTACGCACGTCGCCCTCCGAGTCCGCCGCGAGCTCTCCACTGCCAGTGGGTATCGACATGTCCCCGTGCGTCGCAGTCGTCGTCGCGTTGCCCCCTTGTGAAGGAGCCTGCAGCTGCGCGGCGCGACGGAGCCGTCCGAGTCGCCCAGCGCGACGCTCTGCGCCATGCCCGACTGGTACACTGACGTCGCCATCGCCGCGGACTGCCCGAGCATCGTCGACGCCGCGCCAAATCCAGAGCCACCGCGTCGTCGCACCGCCGCGCTCCGCGACTCCTGCAGCGCGCGCTCGTACTCCCGCGCGCGGTCTTCGGGAGGTATGACGATGCTCGCGCGGTCGGGCGCGGGTGTGTCGTCCGCGGCGCGGCGCGCGGAGAGATCCGCGATGCGCGAGAGGTAGAGCGAGCCGGTAGGGTCTGCGGGCATCCACTCCGGGTGCGCGGCTTTGAACGAGACGAAGGATTTTTCCATCTTTCCGTCGTTGGACATCAGCCGGGCATCGGACACCTTCGTTGGCGCGCCGAACTAATGTTCAATTAGGCGACAGGAAGGGATGGACAAAGAAGAAACGACGACCCTTGACATTGCCATGTCGCTGGAAGTCAAACACGGCGAAACTGCATACGTACCCGAGCCCATCGACGTGAACGGTAAACTCGCGGAAAAAGTCACGATCGTGGGTGCGCACGGAGGCGCGAACCAGAGAATGAACGGTGTCAGCACGACGCTGGTGAGTTCCGTCACGAACGTGGCCGCCTTCATTGGGAACAGCTCGCCAAATTGGGTGTGCACGATCTTAGCGTGGAGTTGTGCGCGCCACTCGTCGGGAAGGTAGTGCGTGTACTGTACGAGCGCCTCCATGAGGACCTCCGAATCGAATACTCTGTTCTCTTCTGGGATCATGCCCCCGCAACAGCGAGAATGCCACCGAAGACAGAAAGATAGAAAAGGACCGTTCGATGAGGGGTAATCTCAAGATGGATAAAGAGTTCGGGTTCAATGACGGTGGCGAGCAAGAGGACGGCAGCAAAGGATCCAGCTATAAAGCCAGGAATCTGGTAATCGTGTCAATCAACGCGTTGGGAGTTTATAGCAAGGACTGACTTCATGGAGATTGCTAGCTTCTCGTTGGGAAACTGACCCATGTACATATTAGCGATAGGATATGATTCCTTGAGACGTCGTTCGAAGAGGTGTGGTAGTTCATTAAATTCGCGGAACTTCCAGTGGGCGAAGGGCGTGTATGCGCGACCGCTGATCGCAGACGGGTTCTTGTACGACTCCTGCATTTTGCGGTTAGAACCACCCCGCAACGACGGGAGAAACTCGTACTTCGAAATACCGGAAGAACGAATACATAAGCAGGTAGACCACGATGAACGGCGCGAAAATTGCATTCAAGATACCCATAAAGATAAAACGCCGTCTGAGCCTATACACGCGTGTAAGCAGGGAAACGTCAAAAGACCGTTGCGCTTTATGCACCCATCTATTAACGCTGCTCGGTTTTTGCTCTTCAGGAAAACCTTCCGAACTTGACCTCTCCTGTCAAAAAGGTACTCCATCAGACAGAATTGTAAATTCCATTCGAGGGAACGCGTGAGCGTGCGACCCTTGCCCTCCTCGGTGGGCCATCCATTTGGGAGGGGTACGCGCAAATCGAGTAATTCTTTGTTGAAAAGCGCGATGAGAAAGTTTTCTTGTCGCATGATACGGTTGGCGATGTCGTGCGCGTCTAGTTTGGCACCTTCGCTGGCGCGGGGTCGCGAAGATGATGAGGATAGTTCTGTGAGCGGATTGGAGTTGCGGATGGCCCCGATGCGGCGAACGACTTCGGGCCACGAGATAGTCTGGATGTCTTCCTAGGGAGATGTTGGGTGATGAACGGAGGTACATAGATGAATGCGCACGTCTGGTATCTGAAGGAGGTAGGTATAGAAACGGTACATGTCCACGAGCCGCATAACGCTCAAGACAAACAGGCGATCTGCCCATAGAAAGCACAAAACAGGAGGAAGAATAGCAATGTGAATCCCGAGAATCTGCAAAAAAATCGAACAAACGAGTGGTACAGATAGATAGGGGAACGTACCGAGAGACGCAGCGCTCGACAACGATATCGGATAGTCGTGTGACATGGTCAGAGCGAACGCGCGAATAATCGACGCAGCGGAGCAAGAATGTCGAGAAGCCGATGACAAACCCGACTGTGCTGGGCTCGCCATTAGCGCACCTCTCTGACGCGCAAAAGAACACCTACAGAAGGTTCAGCCCCCGCTTTAGCGCGATTGAGTATATCCCCTTTCCGTGGTAGTAGAGGTAGACCTCTTGGAGAAA